>BQNB010026334.1:0-17500 GCA_026074375.1 Tanacetum coccineum | reverse complement strand
TGTATTGTGTTTGTTGTGTTGTTGTGTTTTGATTGCCTTGTTTATTTGAAGCCCAAAAATAAGTCTTATGCCCACATGATGCATACATAATCGCCTTTATTTGAATTCTTAATGGTAAGGATTAACGGTTATATTAATTTCAAGTTTAAGGTAAACAATTGTTAAATGGAGCAATGAAGGACGAATGGTGAAAGAGTTTTAAGCTTCAAGGGTGTAAAGTGTAACATGGACATAGGTCTTGTAATATTTGAATTTTTTGAAACCCTTATCCTTTCCCGCCCTGAGTTGACTCGGTACAAACCGAGTTGACTCATTTCTTCTTCAATATAAACAATAAACCGCAAGCAAACATTACTTTTACCCTTAAATCACGAACCCAACCTTAAATCGCGAGCCACTTGAGTCTTAAATCGCGAGATGAAGCATTAAACCGCCTGATAAAGACCCTAAACTGTGAGCACGCCTTGAAAAAACCCTAAACTGCTTGTTTCCTGAAGACCGCGTGAAATAAACCCAAAACCGCCTAGAAAATGTTAAATCGCAAGCTTTGAGCTTATTCTGCCTGAACAGTGATAAACCACGAGCAAATAAGAGTTAAACCGCCTATTGTCACTTAAACCGCGAGAATACAAATGATAAACTATCACACCCCCAAAATATGGAGCAGTGGAATAGGAAACATGGGGCGTGACTTCATAAATATATCAAACACAAAGTACAAGAGAACGACCACTAAATGGACGTTTTGAAAATATACATAATTGAATTTGTTAAAAGAAATAAGTTTACATAGATGTAAATAATCAGAGTTAAAACGGTATTCAATGGTGCTCATAACATCAACGAGTAAATAAATAAAAGTTTTCATGATGTAAAGCCATGATGCATGCTGATTCCGAATGCACTTCAATAAATCCTTACTAGATTAGGTACCTAGGATAAACATGTTTAAAAGTCAACAATAATGTTGGTGAGTTCATAGAAAATATATCGCCTAAAACACGCTAAGTATTCCGACGCACATAGAAAATATATAAGTGATACTATAATATTTGTTCAGGATTTTATAGTTCGTTCAGACTCGAAAATGCCAAAAAACCTCATTTTTAGCTTAAAACAGCTCACTTTTATTAGTCGAGTTTATGCAGAAAATTTATAAATTTTCAGATTTTAGTCAGTTTTTACAAGGGCGTAACTCCTTCGTTATAAAGATTCACGGGATGGTTAATGGCTACGTTACATGCAAAAACCACGTTTTACAAGTTTTCTTTTATAAGTCTTACTCGACTCGGACTCGAAATGGGTCAAAAACACAAAAACGTAAACTGGACAGATTGTGTCGGAAACAGTTTTTGCTGGAAAAGTCACTAATTTTCGTCCGAACTTCATTTGGTCATAACTCACCCGTTTTAAGACCATTTTTAGCGATCTTTATATCCACACTTTCGTATTTAAGTATACTAATATATTTTTAAACTCTCGACCTTTTAAAGTGGTTTTAATAACTCGTTTTATTTCCTACAAAATTCGGACAACAAGTATTTTATACCAAAACTACACTGTATTTTTAGCCGCAAACATCACAACTTCATTACTAGCCTAAATTCATTCCACCGATTGATACCAACACTCAAACAACTTCAAAACTACCTATCCCTTCCACCGATTTTTATAATATCATCAAAAACCACTTTTAACACTTATATTCACATTTTTAACCTAAAAGTACAATAATATTAAGAATAAACTTAGAAACACAAATAAGTTGTACAAAACTTTTTATTTTGCTAGTTTCTTTGTAAAAATCTTTTACACAAACATTGGTGATGATGTTTTGTAAGAACAAGAGATGCTATACATGAAATATGTTGGAAAGAAATTAAGGATGTCAATGGCTTACAAAAGTGTAGAAAAATGATGAATCTTAGCTCGAAAATGATATAGAATAACTCGAAAATACCACCAACGAGCCACTAGTAAAACAATAACCAATATTTGACATCAAGAAAAACAAACACCAAGTGTGTGTTTGTGTTTTCAGCCGACCAATAAAGAAAGGAAGAAGAAGAGAGAAATTCTTTAGTGTGTGTATTAGTGTGTGTAGAATGAAATGATAAATGAATAAATGTAGACAATTTATCTAGACTCTTCCCACATGGAATCCAATGTGGTGGGGTTCAAGTTTGTCAGGGGACAAAATGGCTAGAAAATTAAGGGGTAAAAGGACTAGTACAATTATGGGACAACATAGCAAAAAAAAATAATGGTGATGGTATGGTGGTGTAGGGTGGCAGACGAGCAAGGGAAACAAGGGGGGGTGGGGGACCAAAAACATTTTCAAAATTTAAATTTTGTTTATCACTTAAAGAAAGATCTAGATATTTATTTTGGTGGGTAAACACATTCATGCAATGCACAAGTAAAAATGTCCTAGTAATATTTACATAACTCGTAAAAATTAAAAACGTACAACATCTAAAAAAAAATTATGTTTCAAGGTTAGATAAAACATGTTGAGTCCTTAAAAAGAATACATTTATTCAAAAGCCAGAATGCGTCCAGTGATGTATTTCAGTTATACGCAGATAATTTCCCGGTTGCACGTAAATTAAATAACACAAACATAATAAGTAAAAATAGTACGTAAATTCGCAAAAATAAAAATCTAAAAATTTCCAATTGTCATATAAACCACCTGATCCTGCTTAAACCGCTTGTACGTCCATTAAGCTTATTTTGCGTGTTTAAACCCGGGATTTAACCGCCTAACCTGATTTAAACCGCGAGATGGACATGGTAAACCACGACCACTTTGTGCTTAAACCGCATAGATCACTGTTAAACTACGAGCTACAAAGTTAAACCATGTGTACTTTTTGTACATGTGTCCTTTTCTTGTCCTTGTGACTTTTCCTATTAGCTTAAACCGCGAGATTCATAAAAATAAGCATAAAAATCACTCGAATAAGCTTGTATATTCATAAATAAGCCACGAAAATGAAAACCCAATAAGCTACAAGAGATTTAGAAGCTAAAAGTAAAGAGATTTTTGGTTTTAACATGAGCACACACCTAAGAACTAGGAAACTAAACTGCGACTAAATAAGCTTAAAATAAGCTCGTATAAGTTGTTTAGGGCACAAATAAGCCATGAAACTTAGTTACCTTTAAGCTATAAACAATTTGAGACAGAAAAGTATGAAGCTTTATGAGAAATAAGCAATAAGCAAATAAGCCGAGCCTTTTTAAATCATAAATAAACTCGAAATAAGCTCAATAAATAACCAATAAGCTACAAAATCCTTTAGATATGCAATAATGAAGATGTAACATGATGAAAGAATGAGGCTTTTTTTATCAAAAACACACAACACAAATCAAACTGTGGCCCTTTTTGACCAAATAAGCCCATGAAATAAGCTCTAATAAGCTATAAGACCACGAAACAACATAAACACAATAAGCACACCCCCGAGGAGCTCTGATACCACTTGTTACGTGTATCAAAACGACCTTCAGGGGGTCGGGGTTGATCAAACCGTACGATATAAGCCATAATATTTAATAAGAGAAAGTAGAGAGAAGTTGGAGAAACTAGGTGGTTATTAGATTAAAACGAAGACCAAATGTTCATCCATACCCCCATGGAGAGTCATGGGGGTATTTATAGGCCTTAAAATTCCTAAATATTCCATGTTTACAATAGTAGTCCCTGCGTATAACGCAGTGTCTATAACTAGTCCAGTTCACGTGTAAGACGTCAGCTTTACAAAATCATAAGGCTAACCGTATGGATGTTATTATCTTTTATGTGGCAATTGAATATTAGCGATTTAATAGTAAGTCATTTTTTCACCTTATTGCATGTCCTTTTAAAATTTGTGTTCTATAAATTGTTAACAGAATTGCTGATGATTGTTTCTAATATGACATTTGCGAATATTTTTTTAAAAATGAATGTTGTTGATTTGGTAGGAGGTGATATGTCACTGTGTGAGAAAAAATGTACGAATTTTAAGAATAACCATATCTTGACGAGGCATACATATTTATGCCGCCATGGCGGGCGTTATGTAATTCTTCTGATGCATTAGGGCAGATCCAACTCTTTACTTTTGTATTAATAATTCATGTTTCACCTAAAAGGGTAATAGAGTGTTACGTTGATGTTTTGAATATTAAAGATGTAAATTTGTTTCATATTTAAACATTGTTGAATGTGTAGGCGATGATGAAATGTCTGTAATTGATTAATTATCTAACGACAATCGTTTAAAGTTTGAGAATAACCGTATCTTGGCGGGCGTTTATTTTACTGCAGCCATGGCGGGTCTTTCCTTTTTGTTTTGATGTGTTCTTAAAGATCTAAGCCTTAATTTTTTGCTTTATGTATGTTTTCATTGACGGTAAATGTTAGTTAGTGTGTGCGTCTTTCTTAATTTTTTTGTGATAGAAATGGCATCGTTATCTTTTAGTTTGAAAGTTAAGTTGTTTGCCGCTATTTCACCCTAAAAAGGTGTCATTTGGTTTACGTCGGTGTTTAGGAGAGTTGAGAGCTATACTATTTATGGCTTAAAGGGCGCCTAAAACTTTTTAGCTTGATGTTGTGTAAAACGGAATTACGTCATGCTTTTACTCTATATGTACCAAGATTGTAGACAAATTGCGTATGCATATCTTTTTAAGTGCGTGAACGACAATGATAAATCTGCACCGTATGTGTCATATGTACAAAATCGTTGAAGGTTTGAAAATAGTTGAATTTTGGCCTCGCCTTTATTTTTATGTAGCCATACATCTCTTTGTTCTCATACATTTTCACATATTTGAGCTTCCTTTTTGTTGCGATTGTTTCCTTTTACACACTATTTTCGTGTGAGTCAATTTTGGTCAGCAATTAATGATATACTGAATTGTTTTATTTTTAAAAAGTGTTGTAGGCATGTACCATTTTATTATTCATGTGTATAGTCCTGTGCAATGCTCCCGCGTTGATGCGATTTCTTGTATATACTGACATGGCTCAACTTTTACAAATCTTAATAGATAGGCTATGAAGATAAATATGCAAAATATTTCGTTGTTTTAAATGGAACCAGTTCAAAATTTTTAGAAATACATGTATCTTGGTGGGGTATTTTTATTAATGCAACCATGACGAGCATTTCTTTTTTGTTACAGAACACTCATACATGTCTAACCCTCCTTTGTAGTTAATGCGATATCTGAAAAAGTAACAGAATATTTGGTTGCAGTTATTGATCGGGTGCGCGGGTGTGCCGTAAGAAAAGTATCTGATATTTTCAACTTCCTATTGTTTAGAATAATTATGATTTTCCCTAGAAATTAGTGTTAAGAATTGTAGTTTTTTGAGTTTATAAAAGGGGTGGTAATTTTATGTTGTACTTGGTTCGACAAGATGGTTTTGGCTTACAAATTATTCACATTTTTTTCGCGTCGTTTTGTCATGGCAAATATTAGACAACATCAATTGCAACCGTGTTTTCTAGCCATTATGATACATGAATGATACTACTAACCGGTTTGAAGAAAACAAGAATTGTATGCTATGTAGATTTGCATGCATTGTTTGGTTATTTTGATTTCTTTATTTTAATGTACAGTCTTTACGGGTCGTTTTATAATTGACAAAAAAGTTGTAGGACGAAAAGTGCATGATCAGGTGCGTGAAACGTATTATAGTGAATTGGTCGGTAAAGATAATTCAGTCTTTTCCAAGAGGATGTTACCTTAGACAGGTATAATTTATGATATGATAATTGCAAAATTGACTGTTTTATGTACTTATGTTTATAAGAATAATAGACTATTCTTTACTACAGAAATATGGTTTTCTTTCTGCTTGATACAAGTTTCAAGAACATAAACTACATGGTTGACCGTAAAGGCAATTCAGTTTTTGCCTAAAGGATGTTACCTCAAACATGTATTGTTTATGATATTACATTTGTGAAATTATTTTGTTTAATTATAATTATAATGAAATTAGCATGTTTATTTATTGCAAAATTTTGTTTTCTTTTGTGGTTAAAACTGAACAACAATTGCTTATCACTTTTAAGTTGTGGCCATTTTTTGGACGGTGATATGGAATGCAAGGTTCACAATTTTCAAATTAAGACGTCAATGGTTATGTAGAAAAAGCCGATTGCCTCAAAAAATCCTAAATTTCAAATATATTGTTTGTAAAATTTAACATAAGTGATTGGACCGGTCTTAGGAGGTTAAGAATCTCAAATCATTTAAGAAGCTTTGGAGTTATCGATAAAACCTTATGCTTAACTATGTATAATTTTAATATTATATCTAAGACTCTTAATGTTTCTTAGGAGTTTTGAGTATCATGGCCTTTTAAACTTTGTTTAATAGTACATGCTTATTTATATTGTAATTCATTTATTTACACCATTACAAACTTTTTTTGTTAAATTGTACTATTTGGATTTACAGTAAATAAAGTGGTCTCCGCCATAACGCGCAGCCGCATCAATCCTCGTTTTGACACATTTTTTGATCTTATGTTACACATGAGTATCAGTTTCCTTAAACACAATGGTAACGTGAATAATATAATCAACATTGATTGACATGACCAATTGATATGTCAAATTATGTGCCTAAACTTACGTTGTAATATTCTGTTAGTAACGCCAAAAGAACTCACTTCTTAACAAATCAATAAATCATTGTCATATACATTTAGGCATAAAATTAGTCACATGTTGAAGTCTCTTAATCATTTTCCTATTATGATTACTTAGTATACTTGGCATTATGGCCTCGGGGTTGTATGGTTCCTTCTTGATTTTAAAAAAAAATTATGAATGTCACCGCTGAAGTACAAACGTTGAGGTGGTTTCATCACTTTCTTCACCAGACAAAACTCTGTTTTTTATGGGTGTAAGTAGTTTTAGAGATAGTTTAGTCTTAAATAGTGATAAACATTGGCTGAAAATTTATTGAAGTAGCGACGTAGAATAATAGGGAAATTATGGTATGTTTATTTTGTTAACGATGACTTTTTATCTGTGTTCTGTTGCGGGAGCGTAGCTATTCAAGAATAAATTTTACGTTATTTGAAATCTCAATTAAATCGCTTTTGATTTTTAAACATGCACAAATAAATTCTAGGGTAAATTGCATATTTCGTCTATGTGGTTTTTGAATTACGCACTCCATGCCATTCTCAATAAATATTTACAAAATTTGCCATTGTTGATCACATTTTGTAACACTCCTCGTCCTTTTCGTTAACACCGGTTAAATTTCACTGTAAGAGTCCTTCACATGCATTGCTCGTTAGGGTATTTTAGTATTTTTCGTTTTCCCTCTAATATCACCCACCTGCTCACTTTACATTCTCGATAAACCTTTTTTTCACTTATTCCCTACATTTCAATTACATTGTTCACCCTTATATTCTCAAATTCACAAACTAAAGTCACTCGATCTTTAATGATTAGAGGAACATTTTTGGCACATTAATGGCAATATGTCCCTAATCTATTATCTTATCCTCCTTTATGAAAGGAAAACTAGTGTAAACTAGATTACTTGATGCCTAAAACCCTAATTTTTTAGCATATAACGTGTATATGTATGTAAAACTCTTATAATTTTTTAAAGATTATCAAATCTTAAGTTTTTATTATAAATCTATAAACCTTAAGTGAATATTTTAATTAAAAACGCATAAACTTACAACTGTTTACATAAACGCATGATAATTCGCATAATTAATCATATAGGCTCGTGATACCACTATTAGTGTTTTTATTTTTTAATTAAACTTTTTAATATATAATTAACATATTGACAATCAAATATATTAAACCAAAGTATAGCGGAAGCATAAAACACTCACACAGATCATATGATGTTATGCAATTAATCACACAAGAAATAAAAGAGATACAACCTTTTATGCTCGGTATGATCAAGAAACTAAATAATTAAGATAGATTATTCTACACTGTTGATCCACACTACACATTATAGTGATGCTAGTCGTAACACCCTTCGAATACTTGATTCAACTTTGTAGGGTTTTGGTGGTCACCCGCATGGCCTATAAAACATGCACAATGGAAGATAAACACATAAAGGCCATGCAGACCAAACCCTAATATCAAGATCTCCTAATCAGATATATAACCTAAACCTAACACATATAATGGGTGTTTAAAGAATTACTTACTTGTTCTTGCAAAATTTTCTTTACTCTGTTAAAATCTTTGGAAAATTAGCCCCACAAATGAATACGGCGTATCATGGCAACACCTATACGCCATATTAACCATTTTAACTACTTTGACTAAGTCAAACAATAATGTCCAATACGGCGTATTGGACACTTCCCAATACGGCGTATCTAGCGTGGGTTTAAAAACCCAGATAATACGCCAGATTCACCTTCACACAAACCTTTCACTATCATTTTAAACAAAAATTACCGCGCCCTTAATCTTAATCTCAATCCATTGTTTGTTATATCTTTCAGATCCTAATCAGAAGGTATGATTTCTCTACTCTCTTTCTTTTTTTTTCGAAATAGAATTAGGGTTAGGGTTAGATATAAAATTAGGATTTATATTCTTGCGGTATACTCCTATTATATGCCCCTCCTTTTTAGTTAGATGCTGAAAATTGTGATATTGCATTGATAAAATGTTGGGTCAAATGGGTAGAAATGGGGGAAAACCTATTCTTTATTTGCTCTACTAATACGATACGGCGTATTCATTTCCAATGAATACAGCGTATCAAAGATTTACCCCAAATACCAAAACCTATACGACGTATCTCCAATGAATACGGCGTATAGGTACCTTTTCAAAAAACGCTCAGTATGATCTGTTCAATACGGCGTATTCACTTATCCATACGCCGTATAATCATAAATAATCTCCATACCGTGTATCTAATCTACCCTATACGCTGTATCTTCATAAAACCACTATACGACGTATTTATTTGTACCTATACGCCGTATCTACCCCTGAAACAGAACAATGAAAAAATTATTAATCTGTGTACTGACTTGATTTTCTTGCAGATATGACACCTTTACCACACCGTGACCTGATACATCCATGGCTCAGATACCAGGTTGAGGGATATGATGAGGGGATTATACACAGTTACAAGCAGATGCTCGAGACGATATAAAGTAGGGCGGTTAACCGGGTGCATGTATTTGATTTTACTAGATTGACCGATGGTATGAGACAGACTCTGGGTGATAGGTTGAGTATGGTATATACTGGGGATGATGGGCAGGAGTTGTTTACTAGTCACGCATGGAGGAGGTTGTTTGAGGTCAGGGGACCGTTGGTTAGAGAGTTTATCTTGGAGTTTTTTGAGTACTTGTAGGATGAGTGATACTGAGATGAGGCTTGATGTTGCTGATACCCTATGTTTTCAGATCGGTGGAGCTAGGCGCAGGATGACATAAAGATAGTTTATTTTGGCATTGGGACTACACGATGAGGAGGAGATGGCAGAGGCTGGGTTTGGAGCATACTGGTCTGGTAGTGAGAGAGTGATCCCCGATAAGGGGATCTTAGGGATTATTGGATGAATATATCGTCCGACAGTGACCTTTTGGGGCCCGCCCCCTCTTATGTTTTTATTCGAGACCCTGTGAGGAGACTATGCCACAGGATGATAGCCTGCAGTATTTCTGGCAAGGGGCAGGCACCTGAGAAGGTGACTGATGTTGATCTTTTCTATCTCCGCAGCATGGACCGAGGGACTGCTAACGTCCTATATCTATTAGCGCAGTATCTGTTTAGGCATGCTGAGGGGAGGAAGAGTGGGGCCAGGTTGTCAGGAGGTCACTTCATTGGGCGTCTAGCGACTCATTTTGGACTAGTCAGTGATAAGGGATTGAGGGGTTTGTCGGTGGTTGCCAGTGAGCTCCCGTTGATCGATTTGCATGAGCTTGGGAGGCTCAACATCTGTTTGAGGTTTGGCGATACATGGGCTTGGGTAGCCCCAGGACCAGAGAGGCAGCATGTTGCTGCGACTGGTGCCCCTAGAGCCGCTGAGGATGCTCCTGCAGCTGATGAGGGTGCTCAGGCTGTTCCAGCACCCGTGTAGGCACCTCAGTCGTCGCCACCCGCTCCTCAGCACCGGACTATGTCATAGAGGATTGAGAGGGTCGAGGAGGAGGTACACGAGTTATGACAGAGTGTTGTGGGCTTGCGAGGAGTTGTTGAGAGCTCTATTACCGAGCAGACCAGAGTCTCCACCTGGATGATCAGCTGTATGACACAGCTTATGGATGCTAGTGGCCGTACTTATCAGGCATTTGATAGCACCCTTGTCAGTAGATCACGGGTGCCTTACCAAAGGCGTGTCAGACCCAGGACAGGTGATGCCAGCACCTCCACAGCTCCTCACACTGATGACTAGCCCGACCCTTGATCTTTTCTCATTATTCTTTTATTATCTTTTGTGGACATGTACTGTACATTGATTACTGATATATATTATGATATGATTTTGGTTTGCTTGTGTGTGATAGAATCAAGTCTAGCAGTAAGTTTAGCTACATAGCTCATTGATTGATTACAAGCTCAAGATTTCAAAAACCTTTGCATGAAACATGTATTGACATAAAGCCGATGAAGAATGAAGAGGAAAGGAAAAAGTCAAACTTAACGAATGGCTGGAACAAAAGTGCTTCCCGAGAGACAACCCGGTCATTTTTGAAATGTTTTTAATTGTTTGCACAAGTCTGTCTTCCCAGACACTCCATACGGTGTACGGATATGTATGGACGTTATCAGTATGTAATTTAATTTTAGTACTTTAAAATTTTTAATTGTTTTTACAGGAACCATACGGCATATCCTAGGGTTTGGGATACGGCGTATTGATCCCTGTACAGTTGTGTGTTTAATTGTTTTCCTGCATTGTAACCATTGTATAACCGAGATAGGAATTGCACTTTTGTCTTCTAAACTTTTATGCAGGACCTTGCTGTAAGGAAAATCATCGATATGGTATACTCTGAAAAAGACGTGTGTTGAACTCGTACGAGCATTCTGAAGCCTCGTCAACATACTTTTGCTCAAGAACTCAAATTGGAGAATCATCCCGAGCAACATATCAGGGGAGTTCCTCGTTCTAATTCTATTTCTCATTTTCTTTAATTGTTTTATCTATACAACGAGGACGTTGTATAATCTAAGTGGGGGATGGAGAATTAGAACGCCTACTTGTCCCTTCTTTTACAAATAATATGCTATATGCTTAAATTATGCCAAATTTAAATTTTTTTCTAGCATAACTTTTGTAAAAATTACTAGTTACATGACCTCGCGCACTATAACCCTTGATACCAAATTGTGAGAATTAAGCCTATTCCGTTTCCAAACGTTTACTAAAAAATTCCACAAAAAAATATGAGTGTGCCGGTGATGTAGTGGACTTTAGAACTTGGCTTGGTATATCACTCGAGACCACAACGATGAGTACTATGGACTTAGATGGAGAAACATTTTTAACTGGTAAATTTCTAGGAATACACCAAAAAGCCTAAATGTTGTAAAATTAACTAACTACACTGGTTAGTTAAATACCGTGTAACCCTTTGCTTACTCTCACTATAAGAGTAAGATCCCCTAGAAAAACCTGTTGAGCCATTCCTATCTTTTTCACACCATATGTATATTTTGTTACACCTTAGCCTACCCTGTAGATTAAGCCTTCTTAATCAAAGTTGCTAGTTGCTTTTGTGTAAAGTTCCGTATTTCCTGTGTTAAAGTAAAATTTTCTATCTCTGTTATGGTCGGGAAATTGCACAATGCAATGGGAAAATATGTAGCTCGTGTATGTTGCTACTTTCGCAATTATGTATTATGTCCGAAGATGAAGTGTTAAAGAAAAAATTATCCGCATGAATTATGATTGTGAAGATGGTGAAACTGCACCGAGGATTATGTTATAAAAATAAAAAAAATAAAAATAAATAAAAAAATAAAAAAATGGAAAAATAGAAAATGCATCAAAAAAGAGAAGGATGATTGATAGTCAGTTCGCTAAACTTAAACCGATGAAATACTTGGAAGGATCAATTATTCATTGATATATGGATAAAAATCAACGATGTATAGTTTTGTAAAAAGTGGCTGATATCACCACTTTGTAAAAGTATATAAATTTGGGATATTTGGGAAGTTGACCGTTATGGGAACGTCAACTTAAGTTGTCTTTGTCATCTCTATGATCGAGGCATTTGTATATATTTCGAGTCTTTATCATGGAACGGTCGGGGAAAAGTTACTAGCAACTACCTTATTTGTTTAAGCCTAAACTATTTATTTTGTGAATTTTATTTAACAACAATTTACTTTCCATTCCTAGCAATTAACCTTAGGTTTTACTCGAACGAGGTTGAGATCGAGTCATGCATGTCTATTCCGTCGTTATGGCCATGTATGCGTGATTCAGCCACCTTGTTGGTTTATTACTTTTGGTGAAAATTAGAAGATCCTTACCCTATATCATTCTTCATCCTAACCCTTGGTTAAACTCGAATAAGGATGTGATCGAACACACATGTCTATTTTGTCGTTACGGCCGTGTATGTGTGTTTCAGCTGCCTTGTTGGTGTGGTACTATCGGTGAAAGATTGTTAGAATGATCACCCCTTAGCCTTATAATAAAAACCCAATTTACCTTTTGACTTGTTTCTCCTTAGCTCTAGTGGTGGAGATGTGTATCCTTGCCAAGCATATGATATGAAGCTAATCACGACCGAGAAAATGAGCGCACCAATTAAATGTTACACCCTAGATTAGTTGAGTGATCTGAGTGTTTTCATTTCCATATTTTGTGAGGTGCTTGGTCTTGTATAGGTGATTAAAACAAAAGAAGTGCTTAAACGGAAAAATCCTTGACTTCGGTTAGGATACATTTTCAATATAATCTAGAGTCTACTTGAGGACAAGTAGGATTCAAGTGGGAGGATATTTGATGACGTCAAATAACGTCACATTTATACCATCATTTATCCCAAATAAACTAACTACTTTTATATAATTATTGCAAGAATTTGTACTTAATTGCTTAAAAGTGTTATTTGCAGTAATTAAGGAGTGATTTGTGAAGACACGGTAAAAGGCACACATTTTGAAGCTAAAACGAAGATATTTGAAGATTGACTATTTCTTACCAATACGCCGTATCCACAAAAAGAGATACGGCGTATCAGTGCCAACTCTTCACAAGAAAACGCGTATAAACAATTCCCAATACGGCGTATCACTCATCTCTAATACGTCGTATCCAGCTGGATAACTATTCAGAGATTTGGTGAATAAATTATTTTGGGAAGATATATCAGATTGATTTTAAACTTTGTGTGCACTCCAAGGGAAACACCCCTATAAGCCGTGGCGTATCTAGACTTTTTCAAACACTATAAATAGAAGACTCAAAAATGAGTTTTAAGTGTGCAAAATTATTTTCTTATACCATACACATAAAAGATGATTTTTTGAAGAAAATAAGAGCAACCAAAGGTCAAGCATCGATCACGATTCCATAGAAGACACCGTGTAATTCCTATACTCTTGTAATCATTTAATTTTTGGTATCGTTTGGTAAAACGTTTAGTTTACCTTGGTTATTTGATCACACTTGTATAATTACAATGGTTATGGGCAAATACCCTAGGGTATTAACCATATTAATGAAGATTTAATGTTTGGTTTATTTTTAAATCAATTTCTTAATTCAACGTTGAAAGTTTAATTATGTTTATCACACGATACTTGTCTATGTGTTTGAATATGCGACCTATCATTTAACTGGGTCTAGTTACGCCTTACAAGTGAGCTAGATACTGGGATAGCTCTTCATATCGTGTTTTATATTACTGGACCAATAGGATCACAAATAACGTTTTGTCTTTGTCTTTAAATTAAGAGCTTAATTGGACCGGCAGGTGACCCGTAATGTTTCAACAAGTATGTTCTTGATGAATTGATAAAGATTTGAACAGTGGACTACCAGTATATAAAATACCGTCAAACAGTAAGTGGGTAAAGTCCTGATGGGCTAGGGTTTATCAAGATCACCATTGCTTTAATCCTTAGATAGATTATAATTAAACTAAAAGGATGTTGTATGCGGATACGTTAATTGTGTCAGGATTCAACGTGTCTAGGTGGTATGTGTTTAATTACACATACCCTTTGCCTATAAAAACGGACTTAAAAGACCAAAAACATACCAAAAATACATTGTATTTGTGTGTTTTGTGATTTATGATTGTGCAGGTAACGGATATTCACAAAAGGACAAAACCGAAGCCAAAACCGACAAAACCGAGCACGGAATGGAAGGAGCGCAAAAAAGTCAAAGTCAACACCGAAAAGTCAAGGTCAAAGCCAAAAAGTCAACCAAACAGTCAACCAAGTCAAAGTCAACAAAGTAAAGTCAAAGACGGAGTCGAAACCGAAGAAATCTTAAATGGGCCAACCCGTACCCATTTAATGGGCCGGGTCAGCCCATTAAGACATGATGTATAAAGACTTATAATCCTTAAGTCTTATAAAAGCCTTTAAATGTCCAAAACCTTAACCTGGTCCAAAACCTTAACCTGGCCCAAAACCCCTTAACTGCTGTTAAGCCCACATCCCTTTAACTGTTTACACAGTTAGTCCTCAAGGACTAACAGTGTCAGTCCCAAGGACCATCCATGCAAACACCCTATACAAACTCAGGGGCCAAAACTGTCAACTCCCACAACTTTTACCCTGTAAACCCAAAACAATTTTTCCCGCCAATTCCCCTGTTCACCCATCACTATCCCTCGACCCCTGCAATCCCAGACAAAAACGTCCCTCTCCCAATCCATCCCCTCCTCACAAAACAACAAATGCCACCTTGGCAATCCTCAAAAACCCCATTCGTCAAAGGTAGATGACAAAGAATCAAGGGTTGAGATCATAGACTTGGAGAGCACACAAAATGGATGGCTTAGATGATGGGTTTGACTTCACTCACACAAGAAACACACTCCTCTTTTCTACTCACAGCAGAAGCACACAATGAATGAAGACCCAAGACTTAGTTTTTATATAAATAGGGCATTGTAAGCCTTTGAGAGGCATCTAGTTTTTAGCTTCTAGTTTTTTCAGCTTATATTTAAAGTTTTTTAGCTTATTGTACTGTTTTATTAAAGTTAATGAAATTTAAGTTTTTTATGTTAATCTATTTTTTAAGTTAATGCATTATATGTTTTGAAAATTGTTTGTTTAAACTCACAAAAGCTCTTTTTACCTTGTACTTAAGTTGTCTACTTAAACTAATTAAGATTTTTCATAGCTTGAAGAGTTTAAGCCTTTTTACCTAACGAAATAACTCAAAAAGCTCAGTTGGAAGATAAGCCAGAAAAGGAAGGGCTTATAGGGTTTTACTAGCTTGTTTTAAACAAGCTAGAGCTTGTAGATAAGCTCTCTAAGAGCCCTTTTATCCCTGTTTTGAGCAAGGGATTTGTAAGTTCTCATTTCATATTTTTATTATTACTTTCATTGCTTAATTACTGCTTGTTTTTACTTATTATATTTGTTTAATGCTTATTTATGCTTACTTATTACTTGTTTGCCATTTAGTCATATTTTTACTTAAAACTGCCTTAAATTGCTTTTAAACTGCTTTTTCTCACTTGCTTATTTTAACTGCTTATCTTTGAGTTTTAATTGATTATTTGATCTTAGTTAGCCTTAGTATTAATTTGTTTTGAGTTTTTACAAGTATGTGTGCATTTGCCTTATGATTTTAACCTTAAATCTGTCAAGTTTAGTTTCAGTTTCAAAAAGGGTGAAAGCCACTTTTCAAACTAAAATTTTAGATAAGTTAATGTTAGATTTAGGTTTTGAATTTGATAACATAAGCTACTTGTAGTATAAACATCATTTTTTTGAGCTTATTTTAGCTTTTAAAAGTCTTTTTCTAGCATTAATTTAGGCCTGAACTTAGGCTTTTGCCTTTTCAAAAGCTTTGAGAAAACTCAGCAGGCACTGAGTATAATTAGCTTTTTTACCTAGCTTTTTCATAGCTTATTTGACTTTCAAAATGCTTTTTGATTATTGATTTAGATAGTTTATAGCATAAGCTTTAAGGTTTTACAAGTATTTGTGCCATAAGGATCCATTAAGCAGCTTAAAAATAAGCTCAAAAAGTGCCTTATAAGTTGTTTGGTTCTCTCTTTTGGCCAAAAGCTTATTTGTTTGTCTGAGCTTATTGGCTTATTGGACTTGCCTTATTTTGCTTAGATTTGCTTATTAGGTTAGTTTTAGAGTTATTTTAGCTTATTTAGTGTAGATTAAAGCTTATTCAAGTTTATAAGTTTTTTTTCTTAGTTTAGCATTTTAAGTTAAAATCCCTTTTAGAGATTTTGTCCTTTTAGCTTATTTTCAGTTCATTCTCTTTGCTTATTTTGTTCCTTAAATGCTTATTAGGTATAGTTTATTAGTTGTTGATAGCTTATTTGCTTTTTCATTGGCTTATTGTGTCTTAAATAGGCCAACAGTTTAAGCCTTGTAAGCCTTAGTGTAAAAAGCCAATTCTGCCCCTTTTAAGTGCTTATTTCAGCTTATTTATAAGTTTTTAGAAAAAGTCATTTTTTAAAGCAGTCATTTTTTTAAAGCTTCTTATTTTATTGTTTTTAAGCTTTTTCATAAAAAAAATTCAAAAACAAAAACATTTGGGAGTTGGGGAAGCCCCAGTTTCAAACCTAGGACCTCAACCCTACTCAACCAAACATTTTAACACCACTCCCTACTACACACTCGCCCTTGGGTCTTTTCTGGTTACCATTTGCAAAATTAATTATTAAAGACCTTTTTGCCCATTTAAGTTGCAGCCCTTTTAAGCTTATTAACAGCTTATTTTTATAAGCTGTTTGACCCAGCTTATTTTTCTTAGATTCAGCTTAGTTCAAACTACCTTTTGTAATTTTTTCAGATTTTTTATAAATAGTTTAGTATTTTTAATATTTAATTTAGATTAAAACAGTTTTTAATTCATAAAAAATTAAATAAAAGTCAAAAAAATATAATTCTTTTTTTTTTAAATTTCTTTTATCATTTAGGACTTAGAAAAATTAAATTTGTGTTTGTAGGGTTAATTTTGTAGAATTTAGTTTTTTAAAGAACGAGATTTGAATCCCGTTATCGTTTTTAGGTTTTAAGCTTTAGTTGCTTTCGTTTTTAGGCTTTACTTTTCTTTGCTTATTATCAATAGAATTAGAATCCAAACCCAAAAACTTTAAAAGCATTCAAAAACGCGATCACGAACGTAACCGATTCTCAATTCACGCCTCGACGGGTAACGACCCGGGAAGGTTTTTTAGGGATTTTGCTTTGGTTAAAAGTAATTTCCTCTTTTAAAAGCCTTACAGAATACTTATCTCTCTATTATTGATCTTATCCTTATTATAGATTTATATTATATTATATTT
>BQNB010026333.1:47052-58722 GCA_026074375.1 Tanacetum coccineum | reverse complement strand
TGCAACTCTGATGTGTGCTATCATGATCCATAAAAGTGTGAGCATGCCGGTCTGAAGGTCACAACATCACATGGAGGCAATACTATCACAAGGATGATTTGGAGATTTACTGTGGCTGATGATCTCAAAGAATGCTCAAATATCACACAAGCCAAAGTAACTACGCTCAAAGACTACTACAGTATGTACAAAGAAATCAATGCATGAAGAATCAAAGACTACGAGCTGAACACAAGAAATAGATAATTGAGCTTTGATCGCTGCTAAACTACACCTTAAAATATATATGATATATGATAAAATATAAAATATATATAGTAAGAATAGTCTAAAAGCAGAATCAATAAAACCGAGAAGTAGTATAGAATGTTCCCGGGTCGTTTATCCCCAACGAGGCTGGACTGGAAAATCGATACAGTCGAAGATTTGAGTTTGAAGGAGAGAATTGAATTGAGAGTGTGGAAAAGTCAAATTAGATAATAACAAACAAAAACGTTTAAGAAAATCCTAAAAATTACGAAATTAAGCTGAAAAACGGGAGCACGAATCCCGAACTAAGGGGGAAAAACCTAAAATCTTTAAAATTAACCCTACGAAGAAATTTTCACTTCTAAACTACTCTAGGGAACAAATAACGAAGAATGAAAAAGATTAGACCGATAAGGGAGTTCGTTTGACCCAAAAACGAGTCAACACAAAAAACCGCACCCGGACCGTTCTTTAAAAAATGAAAAGTTGTAAAAATGATCCTACGAAAATTTTTAAATTTTTCCTACAAACTAGACGACTAAATAAAATTTTCTAAAAAAGAAAAATATTTTTTTTGATAATTTTTGTATTTTTTATGAATTTTTTAAACTTTTAACTAAATTAAATTGTAAAAAATATTAGATGACTTCGAAAAATTCTGAAATTTTTACTAAAAATACTAGACACTTTAACTATCCTAAGAAAAATAAGACACAAAAAAAAAACTGAATGAAAAAAAAACTGAATGAATAAGCCCTAAATAAGCTGTAACAGCTTATAAGCTTATAGGCCTGAAATGTATATAAATACTAATGCCCTTGGGACTATAACGAAAAAGTCCCAAGGGCGCAGCGGTATGTGTGTGTACAAAAGAGAGGTGTACGAGGGTTGAGACCCGGGTTCGAGTCTTGCTCACCCGGGTCACCCCTTGTCTCCTTTCTTTTTTTTTGGAAAAACTTTGTAAAGCAAAGTTGTTAAGCTCGTGGGGCTTAACAACTTTTTCAACTACAACTTTTTCTGAAAAGCTATAAATAAGCTTAAAATAAGCTTTTAAAACGACAGAATGCTAAAACAAGCTTAAGGCTAAAAAAAAGCTAAGACATTTTGGACTTAGTGGTCATTTAAGCTAAAACTTGGACTAAATAAGCTAAAGGGGGCCTAACTAACCTAGATAAGCACTAAAAAGCTAGAAACTAAAACTAAATAAGCTGAAAGGAGCTTATGATGACAGAAAGCTAAAACAAAGCTTAAGGCCAAAAAGGGCTAGGCTGTTGGACTCAAATAAGCTAAGAAAATGAGAAAATAAGCTCAACAACTTACACACTATCCTAAAAAGCAACTAAGAGTCAAATAAGCTTATTAAATAAGCTCAATAAGCCAGAATGAAAAATAAGCAGTCCCTACACTAAACTTGGCTAAAACAGTCAAAGGGCAACTTGGGGCTTAAAAATAAGCTATCTAAAGGGCTTTTCAAGGGCTGAGATTGAAAGGGCTTATCAAAGAGCTTATGGACTCTTAAAATAAGCCAAATCCTAGGACTTAAGTACACTAAAAAGCTAAGAAAAGAGGGCTTAAAATCACCCCTTTGCACCAGGGGAAAACTTACTAAAGACAAGGGCTTATTTGACAGCTTATTTAAAGCTGTCAAATAAGCTCAAATTTAAAAGTTAAGTTAAAACAGCTTTAGTACACCAAGGAGAGAACTTGTGCACCAATTTTTAGCTTCTAAAATTCATTTAAACTTGCTGAATTTTTAAAGTGAAAAAAGGCTTTTTAAAACTTAAACTTACAACTTGGGTGTTTTTGACTCAAAAAGTCAAATGACACCAAGGGTTTTTAACAGCTTGTTTGACACACTAAAACACTCTTTTTTGAAACCTTAACTCACAATTACAAGAGCTTATTAAATAAGCTCTTGTAACTTTTTCTAAAACACCACAGTTTTAAAGATGATTTATAAAACTTTTGAAAAACAATTTTCAAACTTAACAACTTATAAAAACAGCTTAAAACCAGCTTACTACTCAAACTAAAACTATCTTGTGCCCCCAACCCATACCAAAAACATTTTTTTACCCGTTTTAAGTGTTAACCCAAACACCCCTTTAATTTTTAAAAGTGACTAAAAAAACTATGAAAGCTAAGTTAGACTGAAATTTTAAAAACACTAATACTACTTATGCAATGTAGGACTATAAAAAGATAAAAAGCAAGACAAATAAGCACTTAAAAAGAAGAGAATAAGCTAGACAGAAATAGCACTTCTTGACAGTTTTAAGCAAATTACATGGAAATGAAGAAAAAGTAACTAAGAGGCATACTTTAGCATAATTAAACACTAATAAGCATAAAAAGACATTAATAAGCTGAAAAATAAGCTAAATAAGCTATGCTACAGTAATAAGCAAAATCTAACAAGAATTTGTACCTTTAATCCTTTGCTCAAAAAGGATTTTTGGAGACCTAATAAGCTCTAAGTCCTACCCACAGCTTATAAATAAGCTTAAACTAAGCATATACCCAATAAGCCATCCAATTCAGCTTATTCATCCTTAGCTTTAATAGAACAGTACCCTTGCTTCTTTTCTTTTAAATTTCGAATTTTCCTTAAAAGGTTTTCTAAAAACAAGTTATAAAGATGCTTTAAATTGAGAGCTTAAAGATTTAAAAAAAAAACACTTGAAATTTAGAACACAAGTAAAGAACTCTTAACTGAATTTCATTAAAATGAAGTACAAGTACATTTAAAAACTTTAAACTTTAAAAACTTAACTTAAAACTACACTTGAGCTACATAAACTACTTTAACCACAATGGCTTAACAAGGCTTTTATAGTAGAAAATACGACTATGGCTTATGTCTTTCCTTTGTCTTCTTGCCTTTGTGCTTCTTTGTAGACACAATTGTGAAGTGTGTTTGTTGTGGGAGTGCAAAGTCAAGCAAATCCTGGCCCTCCATTTTTCTTGATGCCCAAGCCGAAACTTATAAACCATTGATTGGTTTTGGTGGGGGTTTGGATTGCCAACATGGCAATCCATGTGGGTATGTGGGGTTATAGATAGTGAGGTTTTTGGAGCATTGTGGGAAGTCAAACAATGGCAGGTTTGTGGGGTTAGGGATTTTGGCGGGAAACCACTTGGGAAGATAAACAGTGATTTTAAACGTTGGGGGTGAAGTTTGGGAGATTGGCACTTTTAACCCCTCAAAGTTATTTATAACTTTGCACCACTCGTCCTTGTTATCATAGATGTTTGGGGACTTGGCAGAAATAGTCCCCAAAGGTTATATGACCAATTGCACCATACGTCCTTGGTAGTTATAACTTAGGGGACTTGGCAGTTTCACCCCTTGTAGTATAACTTTGCCAAATTGGCAGCTTGGCCCTTGTCTTTATTTTTCTCTTTTCTTCTTTAAATATAAGTTTAGGGATTTACAATTTTAGTCCCTAAACTTATATTTCTTCACATGTTGACTTTTGGATTTGCCGGGTTTGACTTGGGTTGACTTTCAGGCTTGGGCTTGGACTTTGACTTTGTCTTTTTCTGCTTTTCCCTTCCGAGTCCGGTTTTGTCGTTTTGGCTTCGTTTTTCGTCTTTTTTTGGGAACCCTGTTGACTTTTCTGTTGACTTTTTGACTTTGCTTGATTGAACTTTTCGGGATTCCCATTTGGCTTTGTCGCTCTCACTTTCCTGGAAGAGGTATTTCGGTCCACCATTTTAATCAATTTTGGTCTACGGTTCAGTTTGGTCTTAGGTGACATTATGCTTTGTTGGTCCGGTTCGGGTTTCAGAGTTCACTTATCTGAAAATGTATTTATCTTAGGTTGATGATAAAATTGGAAGGGAACATCTTTTCAAGCGAACTATCTTGCTTATAAAAGCGTGGTTAAAGCATGAGAATGAACCCTATATTTTGAACTCTTCAAGCAGATTATTGTCTGCTTATGCCATGGAAGTTATGCTATTGTTTATCATCAACCGGTTTTACGTTGAAGCTCAAACACCGATCCAGGTAGAGTCTTTTAATCTAGGGTGTGTTTGGTTCACTGTAATTGAGTGGTTTTGAAGGGGTTTAAATATAGAATTCAATCTTTTTCGTGTTCAGTTGCCTTTTTAGAGAGTTTAAAAAAATACCGAAAAAGCCTAAATTGGTAGGGTTAGAAAAACGTGGGGTGAGGGTAGAATTTCTAACACGGGACCTTTAAAGGTGATAGTTGGACCACTATACGCTCACAATGTGTTTACAAATAAGTGGATTTGGGTTTACGCAGAACATGTTTGTGTTTACAGATAAGTGGATTTGGGTTTACGCAAAACAGTGGTGGTTAAGACCCGCATCATGAAGCAATTTTAAGGTAGGTTTTGGTGCCCTTTTTTGTTGTTTTTCTAAGTTCCTATGGTTTGTTGGAAGATGACATAACGGTGGATGCATTGTGTTAAAAGAAGGGTAGATATATCAATTACGGTACTATTATATATAGCTTCATATATTGCCTCACATATCAGCAAACTAAACAAATAAGGGGATTGAAATTATACCAAGCCGTATGAAATACTACGGGGTTTCTAATTCATGTATTTTTAAATTTGCAAACCAAACTCCCCCTTAGTACACTTTTAGTTATTAGTATATGTTATTAAACTTTTTTTATTGTGTCATGTAACAGTATTTGGCGAAATTTCTTGAATATTATAGCTCATTTAATTGGGAAAAACACGTAGTCACCATCAGAGGCCCAATAATTCCAGACTCAAAGTTGACAGGTGTTATGTTTACGGTAGTAGAGGAACCAGAGGTGAGACTTCTCCTGGAAGAGGAGTTTTTGCTAAGTTGTTTGAACAAATATACGTTTGGTGAGAGCATTGGAGGTTTTGAAATCACCTCGATAAACATAGTTGCCCCACTCAACCCTGCAAACCCTCCCGTTCTACGCTTATGTCTCCTCACAAGGTATAATACTAGCTGTTGTTAAAGACTTTTATTATACATGGCAGTGATTTAAACTTGTAATTTGTAATTTTTTTTGGATGTTAACATCTTCACATTTGTTGTTCTAGAAATCTCACGCTTCTCAGCCAGTATTATACCTTGTGAGGAGATAGGCATAAAATAGGAGGGTGTTTTGAGATGTATCTGTTTTGTTTCGTTTACATTTCTAATCATCTCGTTTAGATCACCTTTAAGGTCTAGCCAATCATTTGGATTTCTCCCAATGAACTTAGAATTTAACATTGGAAATTGCTCTAGTGATATATCCCTCCTTGCTAAGATAATACCAATTTTTTCATGTCTAGAAGCTAACCCTTTGCCTAAATTTCCCACATTTATGCACACTTCTCCCGAGATTGCTTGCTGGGTTGAGCAGGTCAACTATATTTATCGAGGTGATTTCAAAACCTCTGTTGCTTTCACCAAACGTATATTTGTTCAAACAACTTAGCAAAAACTCCTCTTCCAAGAGAAGGCTCACGTGTGGCTCCTTCACTACTTTACACACAACACCTGTCAACTTTGAGTCTGGAATTATTGGGCCTCTGATGGTGACTGTATGTTTTTCCCAATTAAATGAGCTATAATATTCAAGAAATTTCGCCATATATTGTTACATGACACAATAAAAAAAGTTTAATAACATATACTAATAACTAAAAGTGTACTAAGGGGGAGTTTGGTTTGCAAATTTAAAAATACATGAATTAGAAACCCCGTAGTATTTCATACGGCTAGGTATAATTTACAACCCCCTTATTTGTTTTGTTTGCTTGTTGGTATGTGAGGCAATATATGAAGCTATATATATAATAGTATCGTAATTGATATATCTACCCTTCTTTTAACACGACAGTGCATCCATCGTTATGTCATCTTCCAACAAACCATAGGAACTTAGAAAAACAACAAAAAGGGCAGCAAAATCTACCTTAAAATTGCTTCACAACGCGGGTCTTAACACACCATTCTTTTGCGTAAACCCAAATCCACTTATTTGTAAATACATTGTGAGCGTATAGTGGTATAACTTTGACCTTTAAAGGTCCTGTGTTAGAAAGTCTACCCTCACCCCTTGTTTTTAGAACACCACCAATTTAGGCTCTTTTGGTATTTTTAAACTCTATAAAAAGGCAACTAAACACGAAAAAGGTTGATTTCTATATTTAAACCCGTCCAAAACCACTCAATTACACGAAAAAGATTGATCGCTGTGTGTTTGAGCTTCAACGTAAAATCGGTTGATGATAAACAATAGCATAACTTCCAGGGCATAAGCAGACAATAATCCGCTTGAAGATTTCAAAATATTGGGTTCATTCTCATGCTTTAACTACGATTTTGTAAGAAAGATAGTTCGCTTCAAGAGATGTTCCCTTACAAT
Source organism: Tanacetum coccineum (assembly GCA_026074375.1). Lineage (NCBI taxonomy): Eukaryota > Viridiplantae > Streptophyta > Magnoliopsida > Asterales > Asteraceae > Tanacetum > Tanacetum coccineum. Next base: position 52,099 of record BQNB010026333.1, on the reverse strand, counting down.
TTTATCATCAATGAGATAAATACATTTTTAGATTGCTGGTAGCATAGTTCATGCTGTCAGTAGTAATAGTCAACCCGTATATTTAGTAGTTAGTTGAGAATAATTGATTATGATGAGATATATTAGGAAGAGATAATGCATATCTTCTCTATGCGTATTCTCTACGCAAATTAGGGTTTCTCTAGTATATAAGAAGCATTCGGCCAAGGGTTGTATACATCTTGAAAACACTTTTTAATACTAATACAGATCCATAGAGGATCATTGTTATTTAGTTATTCTTCTTTAACTCTATTGTTTATATTCCGCATAAACTTTAGTTTATTGTTAGAGTCTCTCCTGTAGTTTTCTTGTGATTACATAAGTGTTCTACAAACCCTAAAGGACTCAAAGATCTGTCTAGGACTGGACCTACAATTCTCGTTGAAACTCTTGAAAAACAAGGCCATATTTGTTATAAATAATGCACATTCAGAAGATGTGGCTATTGTCACGTCAATGTCGCCATCAACAAGATAAGTCTTGAGGGGGAACGAACCGTGGACAAATACCTATATAAAAAAATACATTTTACTAATAAGACACAAGATAATGGGACCTTTAATCTCAAGTCAGTTGAGGCGAGGCTGATGTTTATAGGAAAGGCCAAAGATCTTAAAACTGATTAGTGACAGAGATTTTCCTAAAACATCTGTTACAACTTCGACTCAATTTTTTTCCTAAACAAGAACTCCTAGCTTTAATATAAGTAAGAAATTATTTTAGCAATTCTAGTCAAGGTAAACGACTACAAGATAGGGGTGTCTGATTAAAGCTCATTTGGCCAACTTATGGGGTTATTAAGCTTTGAAAAGCTCATAAACTCAAAATTTTGGGCTTATGAACTTCAATAAGGAGTCATCTCACGTTGATAAGCTCATAAGATCAACTTTCCGGGCTTATGACCTTTTCAAAGTTGAGTAAGCTCTTGATAATGAAGACCAAATAAGCTTAATCATAATCAAACAAGACAAAAATCATACTTACAAACAACAGATATAAAAAAAAGTTCAAATAATCAAAAACTCTAGTATCAACAAACTCCTAACTCCAACCAACCTAAATTTTCTTTTAAAAAAACCATAATTTATTTATAAAAAAACCCTAATTTGATTTAAATAAACCTTAATTTCGATCATGGCTTTAGAAATACCCAATTTGATTAAATAAAACTCAATTCAATTAAAACCTTAATTTCACTAAAAAAACCCTAATTCAATAAACCCTGAACTGATCTCGATCATACCCTACATTTTTTACTTTCAACCCTTCAAATTTTATATAAATTTAAATAAAAACTCTTACAAATCTGAGTTTGACTCGACTGGCCCTTCAAACTTTTTTTCGTACATCTTTTTCGTAAACTTTTTTTTACCGTTTATCACACGTTTTTTTCTAAATTATTACAAAACACGGCTGGCTATTGGCAATTGCGACCCGTGCGTTGGCACAGGGCATCCATCAAACTAGGGCCACCAAATTTTAGAATCGTTATTATATGTGCATGTATAATTTTATCATTTAAGAGAAGTACTAATATAACTTGAATTTGATAGCATCTGATAATTTGCTTTCTTATGGTCCAATAAGGGCCAAGGCCCAAATCCCAATACGTTATATATATACAAAATGTGTCCCATTACTCATTATATGGATAAATATACAACTGCTGAGTTTGGGAGAGATTTATTATGAGTTTCTGTTAAAAAGTTTGCTTTTTAGAGTACAACTTTTTAATCGTTTATGTTCTAAATTAAATTGTTAACTGTTTAACTACTTATTAATTAGATTAGTTATTATTTTTTTCTTATCGAACACAGAGTATGTAATATTAGATGTTTTAGTATTGTGTATGCCATATAATAACTACTCCCTCTGTCTTAAATTTATTGTCCCTTATTGACTTTTTAAGTTTTTTCTTTCAACTTTGACTTTAAATATTTTTGTTTGTGTTATATAATACTTGATGAAAATTATAATAATGAAAATACAATCAAAAACCAATCAATTCTTATATTTTGCATCAAGTATAACATAACACAAACCAAAATATTTAAGGCCAAAGTGCGAAGAAAAAGACCCAATAGGGGACAATAATTTTGGGACGGAGAGAGTAATAAGGTAGCACCAATTAGATATTTTTGTTATTATTTCGATGTTAAATCATGCCACATAGATTGAGAAAGCACACATCCGAACATTCAAAGCGTTTTAAGAAAAGAAAATTTGAAGAATCGGATAAGAAAGAGTGTGGGTCTATGCATTAATACGTTAAAATAAAGTCAGATGTTACAAGAGAGAATCTAAATGTTGATATTTAGTGGGGCCTCCGTCTGGTCATGGCACAGGGCCACCAAAATCCACGAGACGACCCTGTTACAAAATATACACTCTCGTTTTAACAAGTATGTACATTGTAACAAGTTAAATACCTATGTTTTGAACTCGTTTTGTAGTATTTCGATCATCGTTCGTAGAATCTTTGTTCGCTCATTATGGCTTTTGATCGTTGGTTGTATTCTTGCTAACAATTCCTCACTTGTTGGTTGGAATTGATCCATCTTTGACTATATTTTTCATATCGGGAACTCACATTGATCACAAACAAGAATAAAGGCTTGGAACATAAAGACTTGAAGATTGTGTGTGATCCGATAAGACTTTCTACATCAGGTTCTCAAGAAACTCTTAAAACCTTTTTTGTAGTCTTTGTGTAAATACTTATCAAATTTGACAACTGTAAATTATTTTTGTTCTCCAAGTTAATTTATCATTTGTGTAAATATTAAAGAAGAACACAAGTTACATGTAAAAAGATTATTGTACTTGTGACTGTCGTAAAACTACTATGTGTTAAATAAAACCCTCGTAGGTATTATGTTTTATTAATCGACTATTTATAAGGCATACAACCTAAACTCTAATGAATTCCAAGCCCACAAACCGGGCTTGGGCCTACTAATATATCATCCAATACTCTCTAGCAATCCGAGCGGCGAAATCGCAAAAACTCGGATTGGATTAAAAACTAAAAATATTAAAGCAACAACAAATTGTTGATGAAGACAGTCGATAGTAAGCGGAGACCGATATTTAAATAGCAACCAGCATAAACATGCAACGAAAGCAAAGCATTAAACCAAACATATTGTTGTTGAAAAAATCCGCCAACAAATCTTCAAACTTGAAAGTCACGAACCGATAAACCTAGATAAACCAAGGCTTTTTTTTACGGGATAACCCAAAGTATCCCTTATTTATATTTTTTTTGGATAACCCAAATTATCCTTTTTTTTCATACGGGATAACCCAAAGTATCCTTTTTTTGCGGATAACCGAAAGTATCCTTTTTTCATACGGAATAAACCAAGGTATCCCGAACCAGGATAAAACAAAGTATCATACTAGATAATAAACCAAGGTATTCTGAAAAATAAAAAACTTTTTTAATGAAAAGAAAAGTAAATTTGATAACTAAAAAACAAAACAAGATCCACCATAAATCCACCGGGATCAAAGACTAGCACACTGACGGCAGGGGTTTTATTTAATCTTTAAATAGGTGAATAGTGGTGGCTAGGGTTTCACGGGATAGTATAGAGACGTCGGCTCAACTTAGCAACCAAGGTCTGAGGATCAGACCCGCTCCGATACCATGTTAGACAATGAAAACCCCCGTAGGTATTATGTTTTTTTAATCGACTATTTATAAGGCATATAACCTAAACCCTAATGAACACAAAGCCCACAAACCGGGCATAGGCCTCTTAATATATTATCCAATACTATGGTCTCTCTTGGCGGATGCAAGTATGTTTTTTTTCTTCGTAGTATGAAATCAAGTGGTTTGTTGGCAATGAAAGACCAAGTACAATAATTTAAGAGGTGGAGTTTTTTAGTGTTCAAGATAATAGTCTAAACGGAATTGTTTTTTCAAATGACGCACTAAGAAGGTCGACCTTTAAGGAATCAACTAACGTTTACTCCCTACATTGTTGTTATCTATTGTCGTTGTAAAAAGTTATGTTTTGTTGGGTTTTTACAACTTTTAACCATTAAATACGAGTACGCAGCGGAAAAAAAACACGTATATAATATGTAATTAACAAAGGGGTCAAGAACGCGTACCTTTTAACAATTAACGAATACACAGTCTTGAATATACGCGTGTGTATAAAGCTAATACCACGCAAACTAAACAAGTTACCAAAGTAGATAACCTCTACGGTGTGCATACAGTACACGTCACCGAGATACGATAAAATGCTAGTGTTTGTGAAACACCCTAAATTTCACAATATCATAATAATATTTTATTGACTTTAGAATAAATAGAAAAGTCTTTCTGTTAGTTTTATTAGAAATAAGGACCTTTTATGTAATGTTTTTACTACAAGGGACTAATGGTGTTCAAGTGCCTAAGTTAGTGGAAATCACCAAATTACCCTTGAGGCTTATTACATAAAATTGTGCCTTGGAGATAAGAATGGGCACTCAATCTTTATCTCTTCATTCCTACGTGTTGATTCACCCAAAAGAACAAAGATATACACTTTACTTCAAAGTGAAGAATTCATTGATTTCTAGTTAATTTCATCAAATTAAACAAGAGTTAATCAAGAATCAAGGAGAGTTTAAGGAGGAGGTTATCAAGATGTTTCAACATGTTTATATGGTGTTTACCAATTTAAGGTATGTTGATAATTATATGTTTAAACATGAATTCAAGCTAGAGGAAACATGAGCTTTTATGTGTATTAAGTGTTTTACATGATTTATTTGATGAATTTAAGAATTATAGGTGTTTGGATATGCGTATGATCATATGAGATTTTCATGGGATTGGTGTTAATAACTATGTTATGATGTTTATGATGTATTCTTGATGAATTAAAAGTGGAACCAAACGCCCCCTTAATGAGAATTTGATATATATGATGTTAATTGAATTGCAGAAAATTCAGAATCAGTTAGTCATGTTAGAAAGACCACAAAATATTGATAATAG
>BQNB010026333.1:14761-46882 GCA_026074375.1 Tanacetum coccineum | reverse complement strand
ACCCCCCACATGGTCCTTGTCCACGGTGGCAATCCAAAAACCCTCAATTCGATCAAAGGTTGAGATCACTTTGAGTGGGCAGCACTCAAAACCAAGGGCCAGGATTTATTCTTGTGTTTACACACTCACAACAAGCACAAAGAGCTATTTTGTGTCTACAAAGAAGCACACCAGTGAAGATAAGAAGGCAAGACCAAACCCTAGCTTATTTTTCTATATAAAGCTTTTGTAAGCCATTGTGGCAAGGGAGTTAGTTTTTTAAGAGTGTAGTTTTTAGCTCAGTTTAGTTTTTAACTTAATTTACTTTGATGTACTTGTATTTTTTTAATGAAAATTCAGTTTGCTTTTCACATTGTGTTCTAAGTTACTTGTACTTCTTTGAAAATCATATAAGCTCTTAATATAAGCCATCTTTAACCTGTTTTTAAACCTTTATACAAAAATTTAAGAAAAATTCAAAAGGAAAAAAAAAGTTACTGTGTGATTAAGCTAAGGATGAATGAGCAAACTTGGATGGCTCATTGGGTTCTTAGTTAAGCTTGTTTATAAGCTAAGGGTAGGTTAGAGCTTATTTAGGTTTCAATAATCCTGTTTTGAGCAAGGATCAAAGGTATACTCCTTTTTAAATTTTTGCTTAAAAGTTACTGTAGCATTGCTTATTTTTCAGCTTATTGATGACTTTTTGTGCTTATATGTGTTTAGTTATGCTTAAGAATGCCCTTTAGTTGCTCTTGTATCATTTACTTGTCATTTGCCTAAAAACTGTCTAGTTAAGCTTATTTCTACTGTTAGCTTATGAGCTTCTTTTTCAAGTGCTTATTTGTTTTTGCTTTTTACTTTTTATTGTTTAATATTGCATGATTAGTAGTTGTCTTTAAAATTTTGAGCTTAAATAAGTTTTTATAAGTTTTAAAATCCGTTTTTAGAATATAAAGGGGTGTTTGGTACAAGCCCAAAATGGGTCAAAATGGTGTCACCATGGGTTGTGGTCATATGGCCAACTTAGGCTTAAGTAATTAAGCTATTTTGAGACTGTTTTCAAAAGTTTACAAGTTTAAAAGTTGATTTTCAAGTTTTCTCATTTTTCCCGAAGTCTGCTAGTTTTAAAGAGGGGTCAAAAAGCTTATTTGCTTAAGGTTTAGAAAAAATGAGTTATAGTTCCAAAAGAGTGTCATTTTTGAGTGTCTAAACAAGTTTTTAAAAGTGTCTTGAGTCATTTGTTTCCCTAAGTCAAACTGCCAAAATTTACCATTATATTTCATTTTGACTATTTGAACAGCTTATTTTAAGCTGTCAAATTAAGCCCATTTTTTTAGTACATTTGTCCTGGTGCTAGGGGCTTATCCTCAAGCCCACTTTTCTAGCTTATTTGTCCTTAAGCCCTTAGTTCTTTTTAGATTTTTAGATTGCCTTTAGGTCTATTGATAAGCCCTAGTAGCCTTAAGCCTTAGTCCCCCCCTACATTGCTTAATTTTAAGCCAAAAGTGCAAGTTTAACTATTTTGAACTCAGAATTAGGCTTGTGGCTTCTTTTAGTCTTTTGGCTTTTCTGGCTGATTTTCTTAGCTTATTTTTTATAGTTATGCTTATTAGGAATTAGGTACCCTTGCCTTATACTTAAGTTTTCCCTTTCCTTACTATTTTTCATGTTTAAGCTCCCGTAGGTCTAGCCTAGTTCCGTTATATCCTTAATTTTTAGTATTCTGTCATTTTTGCTTAGCTTAGCTTATTCCTTTAGCTCATTTTTGTTTTTCTTAGGCTTATTTAGTTTAGATACTTATCTGTATTGTTTATTACTTTGTTTCTTAGCTTATCTTGCCCCTTAACAAGCCTAGCAGACTTAAAATTCACTCTAGCGTTACAAACCTTTGAGTTAGAAGTACTGCTGAGGTTTAAGCCAATTTTTGGCTATATTAGGGCTTATTCCCATTTGCTTATTTTTTGTTCCTAGTAGTATCATTATTTTTTATGTGTTAAGTTGTGTTTGCTCATTTTCCCACTTTCTTTGCTTATTTGTTCATAAGAGTAAAAAGAAAAAGCCACTTGAGCCTTTAAGCTCAATTTAAGCAAACTGCCATCAAAAAGCCCTTTTTCCAGCTTATTTATAAGCATTCACAAAAAGTCTTAGTTATGAAAAATGATAAGCTCAATGTGCTTATTAAGTTTGTGTAAAAAGTTTTTCTAAAAAAAAGAGGGAGATAAGAGGAAACCCGGGTGAGCAAGACTCGAACCCGGGTCTCAACCCTCAATACACCCTCTTTTATAACAAACACTCTTACCGCTGTGCCCTTGGGTCTTTTCTGTAGAACCCTTGGGGCACGATTGGAATATAAGGGCGTTTTTGCCCTTTTATTTTATAACCGTTTAAGCTTATTATCAGTTTTATTTATAAGACGAAATTTCGGGCATTCTATTTTTCTAGGATAGTTAGGTAAAGTAAAATTTTAAGTAATTTTGTTTCAAGAATTTTAAAAAATAGTTTTAGTATTTTTATAATTTAATTTCTTTAAAAGTTTTAAAAATTCATAAAAAAATACAAAAATTTATCAAAAAAATTTTTTTCTTTTTTAGGAATTTTCTTTAGTCATATTTCTTACATAGGAAAAATAAAAAAATATCGTAAGGTAATTTTGTCAAACTTTTGAATTTTAAAGAACCGGGTCCTCGGGTTCGGCTTCTCTTGTTCTTTGACTCGTTTGTTGGTCAACGACCTCCGTTTATATTCTAGTTTTTTAACTTCGTTATTTGTCATTTAAGAATCTATTTTAGCTTTTTAAATTTGTTAGGGTTTAATTTGCAAAATTAAGGTTTTGAACCCTCTTTTCCGTGCCCGTTTTAGGGTTTAAGTTATTTAGTCTTTCAATTTTTAGGTTTTTTCTCTCATCGTTTTTGCTTGTTATTGATTAATGTAGATTGTTACACCTCAATATCATTAATCACATTGAAATCTCTAATTTTCCGACTGTATCGATTCTCCAGTCCAACCTTGTTGGGGATAAACGACCCGGAAACATTCTATACTACTTCTCGTTTTAATTGATTAGTTTTTGGATTATACATATTATATAAATTTTATATATATGTATATAATTTAAGAATTCCAATCAAGTATACCCCCTGACAACCACCTTTGACCTGTTCTATGACTAAGGTCCCTCTCCTCATGTTTTCTTGTTTCTAAAAATCTATTTTGTACCAATGGCCCTTTTTCCTTTAGGTAAATCCACTAGAACCCAACCTGTTGAAAGCTTAAACTAAAAGCTCTCTTGCAATTGCTTTCTGACCCCAAGCTGAATCACTTAGAACTTTGGCAAACATTTAGGTTCTTCCTGGATAATGAAACAAGCAAACAGACAAGTATAATAAGGTCTCATGAGTTTTTCCCTTCTATACAGCAATATTAAACCCTTGAAACATTTATAGTCTTTTGTCATTCCTCTTGTCAGTACAACCATATTGTATATCACCATCACTTACGCAAGTGAATAACTTTAATGATTCTTGTATTTTTCAGGAGTAGGGAACTGGATATGTGGTAAGTAATGGGTTGCTCATATCCACTTTTGTTTCATACTAAGAGACATCATATGTGGCTTTCAATTGAGTGTAGAGACATTTGGATAACAGTATATAATATTGGAACCAACGAATTAACATTTACTGGCAGTAATTAATACTTGGGCCCAACATCATCATCATCTTAGTATTGTTTTGCAAGCCATCGTTGATCCAGACAAATCCACTATCTTTACTGACACCTTCATCATCCTTCTTTTCAATATCACTAGAAGGTTGTGGTTCAACATCACTAGCATTCTTTGAAGAGGAATCAAATAGTGAATCATCTTTCCATAGTGGCATCCAATGTAGTCCTTAGGCTAATCATTTTCCTTGTTAGAGTACCTACACTAAAACTTTTCTTCTGTCCTAGAAATCAATTTTGAGAGTTTGTATACCTGCAAAAAAATTTTAAATAGAGTTCCTTTAACCAGTAATTCTTCCTCTTTTGGCTCCACCCCAATTAACATAAACCTCCATCAAATTATTTGGAAGTCTGAGAGATAAGACATGTGCCTTGTCATGTGCCATTGTGCATCCCACTGTCAACAATAGCCTGATCTTCTATGTTTCGAGACCCTGCACCATAAAATAATGAAATTAGTTTCCCTTAGGACACCAAGCCATACACTGACTTGATCTGCCTCTGTCATCAACATAATTATGTCTCTTGAAAGTAAGTGATGCACTGTTAATTTTTGGTAGGTCCGCCAAAAACCTAAACAGGCAGTGTCCTTTACCGCTTAACCTGATTTTCCTTGACCAGCATTAACTACTGATTATTTAGGCATATCATAATAACAGCTTTTGAAGCCTAGCATAATAAATTTTCCCTTAGAAGTATTAACTGTTTGGTAAAAAAATTGCTAGTTAAGCTGTTATTGTTTGATATGGACTCTTTTCAGTGATTGTGGCTAATTAGAAAAATGTGACATGAGTCTAGCACATAACTGTAGTTTTTTGATGACATATTAACAGGGGCCTAGCAAATTTAACTGGTCTTAGCCACTGCTCTTGAGCCATGTTCCTTTTAGTAACAGGGTGAGCTTTTTTGAGCAGAATAATTTAATTCACACCTTGTATAATTATTACTAGATACATTCCTTCCCTTTGATGGTAATTGCAGTTAAGCCTATGCATATGGTCAAAACTATCCACAGACAAAACTAAGCCTTTATTATACATCACAAAGTCATCGTTCCTAGCTGTTGGTATTTTGATATTCCCAGTTTTCTTTGATTCCTTCTAGGAGTTTGATCTGGTATATTTCACATATTAACGAGGTTTCTCTAACTGGTTTTTCTTGTTGTTGAGGTGTAACAAAATTTATCTTAACAACAGTAAGAAAGACAGTTTTCTTTTCTAACTTATCATTTGATACCAACTCCTCAACCAATAGGGCATCAGGAGATTTCATAACCTCATTAGAGATGTCTTTATACAAATACTCTTACTAATCTTAGGTCCTAATAGCCATCAAACTCAGTGCTGTTGAACTCCTCTAAACCAGAGTTGGACAAATCATAGTATAGGGGTGAAATAATCCTGTAGGGCGGTAGGTGGAACAACATTATAGCTCATAAACCCTAAACCCTTCTACTTTATTTAGGTATCTGACTCCCAATAATTTGTCTAGACTCTAAAAGCATTATCAAAGTTTTCAATCTTAATTTGAATTTCTTTCTTTCTCTTGCTTAACCTTTTCAAAACTCACATTTTAAGCACACTAATTTCTGAGTCTTGTATATAAGATCTGTCTTTTAAGAACACGAAATTGCTCATAAAATAAACCTCATCTTTGTAAAAGACAAGTTATTTTTCTACAGATGCCAACCCTCTTATATAAGTAGCTAGGTTGAACTCATATTTATTAAACTTTATTCTTAAATCATCAAGTTGAGTTTTAAGAGTTTCAAAAGCTTTTTAGACAGGATTTTTAAACAAGTCTTTTATCATTATGGTACCTTTAAGTCTAAAAAGCATTAAGAAGTCCATGTTCTTAAGGACTTCTACATCTTCCAAAAGCTCCAGTCAAAACCAGCATCATCAATAGCCAACATGCTTTGGAAGAAAATTTCTTCCACAATTTATAGTCCTTCTAGAAGGGGTTTTTTTTGGTTTTTTTCCCCCCCCCCTTGAATCCTGCCCTTGTTGTCTTGGATTCGCTAGGGTCCCTTTGCATTCCCTTAACAAAGTGGTCCCAGCTTGTGACAAGTGAAAAACTCCCACCTTTGAACTTGTCCCATAGTCCACTGTGTCACTCCATTGATATAATCGTACTACCTAGTTTTCTAGAAAAACTTGTCTTGTCCTCATGCTACAACAATGCCGAACTGCCACTTATCAAATCCATCCTCTTCTAAAGTCATCTTCTGATTTTGTTCAAGATCCTCATGTACAAGTTAAACCGTTTTAGTTAACTGGCCAAAAATGCATAGACTGTCATCACTTAAGTTAGTAGTACTTAACTTGAGTACCTAGCAGTGCTAGCTGAAGTATTTCAGTAACTTACTCCAAAGCCGTACATAACTTCTTTAGTACTGTCTAGTAGATGACAGAAAAGCCAAGTTCTAGAGAAATTGAGCTTAAGCTGCAGTCCTTTAACCTCTTGTTCAACAATCTTGAAATTATTGCAGAGATCATCAAAGCTCATTGTGTCTAGATCATGTTTATTCCTCTAGACCACAACATGAGTATTCCACTCAGAAGGCAGACTTCTCAAAAATTTCAAATTAAGATCTTCTTGTGAAATATTTTCACCAAGGATAGCCAACTGACTTACAATCTTCTGAAGCCTGTTAAAAATAGAATCAAGAGACTCTGTGCTTGGAGCACTAAAGTTCTCATACATTTGCTTCAGAAGAGTTTTTTGAGTCTTCTTTGTGGCATCATTACCACCAAATCTTGTTTGTATAGCTGCAAACAAAGTCTTGGCATCCTTGTACTGATTAAATGTTAGTAGATGTTCATTTGGAAGTGCCATTAGAAACATACTTCTTGCCTTTACATCATTCTTCTTTTGAGTCTTTTCATCAGCAGTTACAGGACCTGGTACTAATGTAGTTGAGGAACCATCAGCATTTGTTGTTGTTTGTACTTAAAAGTATTGCTCAATTCTTAGCTTCCACATATCATATTCACCATGTTTAAAAAGAGGCAACTTTGCAGTAGTATTAGTTTGGGCAGTTTCTAGATCCATCTCTTCCTTGTGAGTAAAGAGATATTCTTGTTAGTTTCTTCTAGATCAAAGTTTCAGAACACAAGCTCTGATACCACTAGTTGATCCCAACTCAGATCTTGCTAACCTTGTAAAAGGCTTAGTTGTATTGAATAGATTCAAGACAACTATGCTAGAAACTTTGTTAATACTAAAGAGTATGTGAAATCTACTCTTTAATACTTAGAAGAATATCAATGTAACAGTGATTTATATGAACAATGAATTAAACTGTATTAACAATGATATAATCAAAAAGCTCCAATATTATTATGATGAATAATACGAGTACTCTGTCTAGTACTAGGGTTTACAACCTTGAAGCTATGAATGTGTCTATGATGTGATGATCTAAAACCATAACCTAGGATCTCCTTTTATACACCAAGGATTCCTTTACAAGATAACTACAAATCTTCAAAAATTCTACAAGATATCAACATATCTTCTATCTATATAAGATATACATTGAATAAGTCCATACATATCACTAAACACGTCTTTATATCTTCAACAGTCTTCATCTTCATGCAGCAGTGCTAAGTCCTTCAGCAGTGTTAAGATAATACTGGCAGTATTAACTTTATTCTAGCAGTACTAACTGATTAGTACTGTTAGTTATAACTCAAGCAGTACAAACTTTTGTCTTAGCAGTACAAAGTGTAAACCTTTAATTCCCAACATATGATGGTATGATGATATCTAAGAAACATGATGTGATTTTTGTGGTTGATTATGAAGAGACATTGATCTTAGCTGACGAGAGTCGATCAAAAATGATTGAAAAAAAAATGATCCAATTTCAAAAGAGAAAAAAGTTATTATTTCTCTAATTAATTATTCTAAATTGAATAAATTATCTGAGCATTTTGGAAAACATTTTGTTTCACAAAAAGAATTTTCTGCAGAACAAGCTTTCTGGTTACCGATTTCAAACCTTATTTCTGAACAACTTGTTGTTCCACCTACACCCGTTAAAATAGAGGTTTCCAGTGAACTTCCAAAGGTTAGTTTGGTAAATAATAGTTTTTAAAAACTAAAAATCATCTTGCCAAATTTGACAAGGTGGTGAAAGAAAGAACCACAACTTCTGCAATAACTGAGGGTACATGGGGTTTTGAACACACCAAAGAGGTTTTCATAAGACAAGTAATTCCATTTTTAAATTCTTTATGGGAATCATTTAAAGATTTTGACAATGGTCTTCACAGTGAACTAAATGAAGTGAAAACAATTTTTAACCAAATGGAAGCAGCTGTTGAACAGTGTTCTGTAGACAAGAAATGTTTTGAAATTCAAAAGAAAGAACTTTTTCTTGAAAACGATCGACTCTTGGAACTAATCATATCTCAAGATATTGTGCATACTGTTGTAAACTCTTTAGAAGTCATTGATGATTATGAAAGTATGAGAATCAGTTATATTGAAGTGTATACTAGGAATCTAACTCTTGAAGTTGAGCTTTAAAAAATGAATGAACTTTCAAAAACATGTTCAAGACTTCAAAACCATTGTATTTCTCTTGAATTAAAACTATAAAAGAACAAAGAAAGTTTACAAAATAACAATTCTTGTAGCAATTTGGATGCACCCGTATTGAATGAATTTTTTGTCATAAACTATCTGAAAGCTCAGCTACAAGTAAAGGAGTACTCGATAAGCAAGAGTACACATTGCAACATTAAAAGGCAAAAATGTGTCTGATAATAATGTACCTGTAAATAATGCAATTGTGATTGCTCCAGGAATGTTCAGGTTAGACATAAAACCTCTTTCTTCCAAACTTAAGAACAATAGGGAAGCACATAAGGATTATATTTAGAAAGCTAAGGAACATACTGACACACTACGTGGGATTGTATAACAAGCTAGAAAATTGAATCCTAGTAATCCTTTCTTAGAGTATGCTTGTAAGTTTACCATACGCGTTCAGGAATTGTTAGCTTATGTTTCTAAGACATGTCCTAGCTCACAAATCATAAGCAAGAAATTGATTGAAGTCACACCAATGAACAAAACCAGAAAAGTTAGGTTTCAAGAACCTAGAATTAACAACAACACTAAAACAGGCAACATTACAAACCAAACAGACCACTAACAAAACTTTGTTGTCTTCTACAGGAGTAATTCCTTCTACTAGCGCTAGCGGATCATAATCTAAGAACAATACAAGGAAAAATAGGATCACGCAAACAACAAGTATCAATAAGAAGAATAAGACCGTAGAAGTTCACCCTAGGAAAGTTATGTCTAGTTCAAATAAAAGGAATCATGTGTCTATGTGTAATGCAAATTCTAAACATGCTGTAAAAGATGTGAATTCTAAGTTTGTATGTTCTACATGCAACAGTTGTTTATTTTTTGCTAATCATGATAAATGTGTTGTTGCTTATATAAATGATGTAAATAAGGGTGTTATATCTAAGTCTAGTAAGAGCAAAAAGATGGAATGGAAACCTAGTGGTAAAGTATTTACTAGTGTTAGACATATGTGGTTACCTACAGGAAGGACTTTCACTATAAATAGAACAAAGTGCCCTATGACTAGAATCACTTCCAATCCTATAGTTCCTCATAAGGATACCAGTCAAACACCTGTAATTAATCATAATCCAGAAATTAAGGTATACCATAGGAGAACCAAAGTTTCCAAATCTGTAAGTTTCAGTAATGAACCTATCATCTTAGGACCTAGGCCTTCTAACATCTTGGAACCCAACAGAAATTGGGGATCTACTGTTTCAAATTCTCCATCTTCCTCTTGTGTCCGTTGCAGGTCTTCCAAATCGTCCTCTGGTACTTGGACTCAGGATGCTCCAAGCATATATTACCGGACATCGCTCTCAGCTCATCAACTTTGTAGAAAAATTTCTTGGCACCGTCAGATTTGGTAATGATCAAATTGCAAAGATTATGGGGGTATGGTGACTATCAAATTAGGAACGTCATAATTTCCAGGGTTTATTATGTGGAGGGACTTGGTTATAATTTATTCTCAGTGGTTCAATTTTGTGACTCTGATCTTGAAGCAGCATTCCAAAAACACACATGCTTTGTTTGTAATTTAGAAGGTGCTGATCTACTCACAGGCTCCAGAGACACTAATTTGTACACACTCTTATTAGATGATATGATTCGGTCCTCTCCCATATGTCTCTTATCTAAAGCTTCAAAAACTAAGTCCTGGTTATGGCATCGAAGGTTATCCCATTTAAACTTCACAAAAAAATAATGAACTTGGCAAACAAGGATTGCTCAGAGGCTTGCCTAAACTAAAGTACAAAAATGACCATTTGTGCTCTGCGTGCTCACTCGGGAAAGCAAGAAGCACACTTAAAAACCCAAGTCTGAAGACTCTATTCAAGAGAAGCTATATCTATTCCATATGGATCTTTGTGGTCCAATGAGAATTGAAAGTATCAATGGGAAGAAGTACATTTTGGTTATTGTTGATGATTACTTACGAATCACTTGGGTGAAATTTTTACGATCCAAGGATGAAAATCCTAAGTTTATAATTAAATTTCTGAAAATGATACAAGTTTGTCTTAATACTATTGTTATAAACATTCGTACAGATAATGGAATAGAGTTTGTCAAGCAGACCCTAAAGTCCTACTATGAAGATGTCGAGATATCACACCAAACTTCTGTTGCACGTACTCCACAACAGAACGGCGTTGTCGAAAGACGAAACCGAACCTTAGTGGAAGCTGCACGTACAATGCTGATATTTTCAAAGGCTCCATTATACTTGTGGGTAGAAGTAGTTGCAACAGTTTGTTATACCAAAAACCGGTCATTGATTTGTAAACGTCACAACAAAACTCCGTATGAACTATAACATGATATAAACCCTACCTGAAATATCTTCATGTCTTTGGTGCTTTATGTTACCCAACCAATGACAGTGAAGATTTGGGTTAGCTGAAACCCAAAGCAGATATTAACATTTTCATTGGCTATGCTCCAGCAAAGAAGGCGTACCGAATCTACAACAGAAGGACCCGTTAGATTATGGAAACGATCCACGTTGACTTTGATGAGCTGACAACAATGGCTTCTGAATAACGCAGTTCAGGACCCGCACTTCATGAGATAACTCATAGAACAATCAGTTCAGGACTCGTACATAATCCTCCTCCCTCAGCACCTTATGTTCCACCAACTAAGAATGATTGGGATTTGTTGTTCCAACCAATGTTTGATGAGTACTTTAAACCTCCACTAAGTGTTGTTTCTCTAGTTCTCGCAGCTGCTGCTCCAAGACCTGCTGATCCAACCGGTACACCTTTGTCTACTTCCGTTGAACAAGATGCACTAGCAGCTAGTACTTCATCCACAACACAATAAACACAGTCTCTAATTACTTCTGAAGGTGTTGAAGGACAGTTACAACAAGCACCATATGATGATGATCCCTTTTCTTGATATTCTCACTTCTGAACCAAGTTCTCAAGAATCCTCATCAATTATGCAACCAACCAACCCACCTTTTGACCATATCAGCAAATGGACGAAGAATCATCCTTTAGAAAATGTGATCGACAATCTTTCTCGACCTATCTTAACTCGAAAACAGCTACAAACAGATGCCATGTGGTGTTTCTTTGATGCCTTTCTCACCTCTGTCGAACCAAAGAACTTTAAAGAAGCTTTATTGGAATCTTCCTGGATCGATGCGACACAAGAAGAAATTTACAAGTTTGGATGACTAGATGTTTGGGAGCTCATACCTTGTCTAGATTTAGTCAAGATAATTAAACTAAAGTGGATCTTCAAAGTTAATCAAGACGAATTGGAGGGGTACTGAAAAATAAGGCGAGGCTCATAGCTAAGGGATATCGTCAAGAAGAAGGAATAGATTTTGAAGATTCTTTTGCACCCGTGGCTCGCATAGAAGCAATCAGAATCTTTGTTGCAAACGCCGCTAATAAGAACATGACTATCTACCAGATGGATGTCAAAAAAGCATTCTTAAACGGCGAGCTACGTGAAGAAGTCTATGTTAGTCAAACGTAGGGCTTCATAGATAAAGACAATCCCAACCACGTATACAGGCTGAAGAAAGCTCTACATGGGTTGAAGCAGGCTCCATGTGTGTGGTATGATATGTTGTCAAGCATTCTACTGTCTCAAAAGTTCTCTAAAGGTGCGGTCGACCCCATATTATTTACAAGGACAGAAGGCAAAGACATACTTATGGTACAAATTATGTTGATGATCCTAGTCTATGTGATAAATTTGCTGATATAACGAGTTCTAAGTTTAAGATGTCAATGATGGGTAAAATGTCATTTTTTCTCGGACTTCAAATTTCTCAAAGTCCCAGAGGCATCTTTATAAACCAGACAAAATATGCTTTAGAAATTATTAAGAAATATGGTATGGATTCTAGTGACTCGGTTGACACCCCTATGGTGGATAAAACCAAATTGGATAAAGATCTACAGGGGAAAATAGTTAATTCTACACACTATCATGGAATGATCGGCTCCTTTATGTATCTTACATCCAGGGACCTGATCTTGTATTTGCAGTATGCATGTGTGCGTGGTATCAGGCACGACCTACCGAAAAGCACCTCCATGCTGTAAAACGGATCTTTCTATACTTGACAAGTACTACTAATATGGGCCTTTGGTACTCGAAAGATACCAGTATTGCACTAACCACTTATGTAGATGCTGATCACGCTGGGTGTCAAGACAATCGAAGAAGTACTTTTGACAGTGACTAGTTCTTAGGAGACAGACTTGTCAGTTGGTCCTCAAAGAAGCAGAAAAGCACTGCTATCTCTAGTACAGAGGCAAAATACATTTCCTTATCTGGATATTATGCTCAAATCCTCTGGATGAGATCACAACTGACAAATTATGGATTTGAATTCAACAAAATCCCTCTGTACTGTAATAACAAGAGTGATATTGCTCTCTGCTGTAACAACATCCATCATTCTAGATCGAAGCATATAGATGTCCGGTATCACTTTATCAAAGAACAAGTTGAAAATGAGGTGGTTGAACTTTACTTCGTCCAGACTGATTGTCAATTAGTAGACATCTTCACCAAAGGTTTGCCAAGGAAAAGATTCAAATTCCTAATCAATAAGCTTGGGATGAAAAGTATGTCTCCAGAAACACTTAAGAGCCTGCAGAAGAGTATGAAGAGTGATGGTGGCACCTCTTTGTGTATCCTATGTAAATATAAAAAATATAAAATCCCAAAAAGATTTTCCATTTCCTAGTTTAGATTTTATAAAAAAAGAAAGTACAAAAAAATAAAATCAGAAAATCCAAAAATATGTTTTTCGTGACATGTCTTCTGAAATTGATAATATTTACAGCTTTATAAATGTTATTTAATAATAACACGGAGCTGTAAATAAAGTTCGAGCAGAAGTTCTAACTGTTTTTCAAAACATGTCATTGGCTTGCAGTTATTTCAGACTACAACCTGGTTTTAATCTTAAAGGCAAGTATATCGTCAAAAAGATAACTTGACCTCTTAATGGGAATTCAGTTCTTGGGCATGATCTACTGTATGATCATGCAAAGGCTTGTGTATACTTTTCTACACAACCATGATGTATACTTTTCTACACAACCTGGGATTTCTTAAAATTAAGTCGTACGTTGTACAGTGCATTTATTTTTTTTCACGCTTTATCTATGTGAAGGTTTGAGTGGTACGTTGATATGTAGGATGCTTTTTTTAGTATGTTGGGGGGCTCTTTGCCGTGGGTCGTATGTTTAACTTACTCTTCTTTGCCTTGTTTTTTACTGTTGCCTTGTGCCCCTTTTTTGGCTGGTTTAGGTTTCTAGGATGTGTGGACTTGTGCCTTATAGCTAGAAAGCTGGTGTGTGTGTTAATTGGGGAATAATTTCTCTGAAGTTCCTGTTATGCTTGGCAGTTCAAGGTATATCTTCTCACATGTCTTGCAATTATAGTTCTACACGATCTGGTTCATAGTCCTTGGAGAGTGACAGTAAGAATCAATTTTACCCCAAGAACAAAAGTATGGGATAGACAAGTCGATCTCATCTATTTGATCCAGTAGGCTTTCATCTTTAAACACAAAGTGCTTAACAGATTGGCCTCTTTCTCTTGCTTGCTCAAGCATGTATTACCTTGACAGTTTCACAATTCTTGCTCAGCCTGCTGGGTTGGAAACTTGGTTTTCAGTTCCAGTAGGATCTCAAATGCGACGTAGTCCTCCACGTTCTTTGGGATCTCGGGGGTCATGCTCACTAGCATCAGACAAGCTACTTCTTGTTGTTCAATAACCCTACGGCGCGTAGCATTGCAGAAATATAGCTGCAGTTGCATCCATATAGTGGCAGGAGGCGCTTACAGGTAAGGCCGCTTTGTGTACCATTC
The DNA here is from genome assembly GCA_026074375.1 of Tanacetum coccineum. Classification (NCBI taxonomy): domain Eukaryota; kingdom Viridiplantae; phylum Streptophyta; class Magnoliopsida; order Asterales; family Asteraceae; genus Tanacetum; species Tanacetum coccineum. Next base: position 32,728 of record BQNB010026333.1, on the reverse strand, counting down.
AACTATCCTTTTTTGAGAATGTACCTGATTAAGTGGTTGTTTATAGAGTTTGAAGTTGGCTGCCATCTCAAAATAATAGTGTTCAAAAGTTTAGTATTTTCAATAATTAATCCTTTTTAAAATTATGTACCGTGTGTGTGTACAATATTAAAAAACAGTTAATTTCGACAAAAGCTAGACTATCATTGAGGTTTCCACCATGTCATCAGTTGAAATGCTAAGAGAATGGTGGATTATTATAGGTAGGTGATCGTTTACCAAATGACCAATGGACTTGTGCAATTCTTAGACCGTATGGGACTCATGGCACTAGTGAACGAGCTACTAATGTCAAACTAGCATGTTTAGTCCCATCCATTGCATTCGGGTTAGGTATAACATACTTTTCTCGATTAAGTCATCCAATTGAGAACATGTGATAATATGTTCTAGGTTCTTTACAGCATAGGGATAATCACTTTGGGTTACAATTCACCTACGTCTCACACAGTGTGAAAGGTATATGGTAAGTGTGTGTTTTTTAACAATTGACTGACATGACTTAATATTTCGTGTTCGTGTACTAAATTTTGTTAAATACGTGATCAAAAAGTGTGTACGAGGAAGCATACATTCATTCTTCATAGCACAAGTTAAAAACTATTTTTAACTTAAGTCTAATCATTGTTTTACTTTTATGTGTGTCAAGTTGTCCATTTTAAAGACTAATATATAACCTAAGTGGAATAAATATTAGTTTGAACAATACATAAATTAAATAACAATCATAACAATTATTAAGTGTTATTTATATACAAACAAGGATTTAGTTTCAAATCATATTTAAACTTTAAACTAAATCAAAAATTTGGTTTTAATAATGGTTTGTGTTTCATTTCAAATTTTTATAAAAAACCATTTGCGAGTTATATATACATTCCAAACATATATATGATGCAAATAAATAAACAAACACTCAACCATAAGTATGCCTGGGATTTCTTAAAATAAGTGTACGTGTCAGTGCATTTATTTTTGAAAATAAGAGAAATCTTATTTTTGTTTGTGTTGTATTTAGAAATAAATCTGTCATCTCAGTTTCTTATCAGAAAAAAGATTTTAAAAGAATTTTCTTTCACTCAAACAATGTCTACAGTTCTTTCAATAGAAAACGAGACATTATTTGACGGGGGGAAATGTGCTAATAATTTTTTCAAAATGATATTTCAAATTAATCAAGGAATAAACAGAAAAAGGTCTTGACAATAATGGATCATGAATTATAGGGGAGTTAATGTAACTTTAACTCAAATGGGCTTTAGATGTTATTTGTGTCAACCTATAGGGATTAAAATGCAGAATTAGGGAATCATGCCTTATGATAGAAACTATAGGGATTAGTGTTGACATTTCCCTAAGACATTTATGCCTTAGTAAAGTAGTTAAGAGAAATATAAGATGAGACAAACTTCAGGGACTGTTTTTGCAATTCATACAAACTCAAAATCTAATAAACCCCTTAGATCGAAATGTGCATTTACACATTTCTCAAAAACACATACATTTTTCTCTCAACACATTGCGCACGATTCATAACTAAGATCAAAAATCTATTTTAAGCGTCAAGGTAAACTTCTAACTCGTTTCAAATCTCCTAAACATCATTCTCACAAAAGGAATTGGATTATATCCCTCTCTTTCATTTAAAAAATGTTAAAACAAATTTAGGGTTCATAAAAATTAAAATTGAGAGTGAATCTAATTAGTGTTAGGGGTTTTGTTACTTAGGGTCTCATCAATACTCGCCTATAACAGTTTGTCATATATCTAACTCGTTCATGAGTTATAGTGATTCTTGTGTGAAAGAATTATGCAAAATATGTATACATGCTTGAATGTTTATGGGTTTAGGCTTATATGAATGCAATAAGTGTCTCTAATGTATGTATGTCAAGTTTAATCTCCTAGGAATCCCTTGTATTGATTATTGGTGTTCTTATTTGCAAAATATGCAAGGAATCATATTTGATCGCATGTCGTTATGCTTAAGAAGTTTGTAAGTGCCGATGTATCATCTAGTCATCCTTGTAATGAGCCTTAGATGCGTTGTGGCTTAAATTATATGTAGGATCCCAGTTCCTATGCTCGAAATTAAGCTATTAGGCTCGAATGTTGTTGTTTTTTGTGATAAGGATGATTTTGCTTCGCTTAATTAGTGATTATTGATGTTTGTGAATAAGGATTGAATGCTAAAGATGGATAAAAATTTGTGTTTGTTTATCATAAAACATGTAAAATATGTTTAGGTTTTAGATTGCGAAATATGTTTGTAGTAAAGACTGCGAAATATGTCAGGTTATTAAGTCTACAAAATATTTCAGGTTATTAAGTCTGCGAATTATGTCAGGGTATTAAGTATGCGAAATATGTCATGGTACTTATTCTGCGAAATGTGCACAGGTTAATTCTTCGAAATGTGTCAATTTTTCAGAAAGGAAATATGTCAAAATTTTCTCTCATTTCTGCGAAATATGACATATGGTTTATTCAGCGAAATGTGACATATTTTGTCTTATCCTGCGAAACATGACATGATCACAGTTTGAATAAAATTGACTTTGTTTGACCTTGAACATCTAATTGACTGTTTGACTTAGGTTAAGTTTGACTTGTCATTTGACTTTTCTAGTTGACTTTGACTATTGACCATGGTTGACATATTCAATTAATGTGTTTAAACAGACTTAATTGCATGAAACCTAAACACAAATTTCATCTAATTCAATCACATCAACAAGAATAATCCATCTAATCAGTGATATATATATATATATATATATATATATTTATCTGTTGTGTATATAAAATGTATTGGATAACTCTCAAGCAGAATCATGAACCAAGTACAAATTTAACAAAAGGAAGAAACTTATCAAGTCATTTTGGATATCATTAAGACTTTACCATGCTACAATGCCTTTCTCATTACTACTGATGTACCAGAAATCTGCATGCAACAATTCTGGTTCACAGTCAAGAAGGTTAAAAGTCCTCCTTCTATCAGTTTGACCTTGCTGACAAGACATGTCAAGTTGATGTTGAGTTATTTTGCAAGATTCTTTGTATTTGCCCAATAGTTCTAGATAAAGAATTCGTTGAACCTCCGTCTGAGGAGTCACTACTCATCTTCCTCATTAAACTAGGATACAAAGGTCAATTGGACCAGCTCTCAAGCATGTTTGTTGATCACATGCATCAACCATGAAGAACCCTAGCAATAATCATTAACAAGTGCCTATCTAAGAAAACATCCAACGATGACAGACTCTGACAATCAAGAGTTGAAATCTTATGGGGTATGTTTTACAATAAGAATGTCGACTTTGCTGAGCTAATCTGGGAAGACATTCAATACAAATTAACTTCAAGCAGTCAAAACTCAGGAGACGTGAAATCATGCCTTACCCTAGATTTACCAAAATAATCATAAACTACCCATTCCTAAGAGACATGGTTCATATGTCAACACAATTAAGGATGATGGTGTATTGGGAAGATTGAAGTTTGTAAGCAGTCGCGAAGATTATCAAGTATATGGACTAGCTATTCTAGATATGATGTTGACTGACAAGATCAAGCAATCAGAACCTTATCAGTCTTTTCTTGCCTTATCCACTCGCCAAATACCTCCAAAGAAAAGTAGAGGTAAAGGCTCAAAAGGAAAGAAGGTGACAGTCACTCTAAAGAAGAAAGGCTCAATCACTACTGATGATAACATTATTCTTGAACCTGATGTTGCTCTTGAATTAGGAAAGTCAATCAGCAGAACTGAAGCTGAAATTGCTGAAGAAGCAAGGCGAGTTCATGAAACTCATGAACGTCTTATAACTGAAAAGCTGACAAGTGTTGAAAAATCTTATAAATCCAATGGTGAACCTTCTAAGAGGCCAATTGGAAGAAGAAGACCAACTGGAGTTGCCATCAGAGACTCCCCACATGTTTCAAAGAATAAATCACTGGATCAGACTTAGAAGCTGAAAGGCATTCAAGTCATGTCTGAAGAAGAACAATTAGCTGCTGATACAAAGAAAGCAATTAAAGCCAGCAAAGAAGCTCACAGAATACAACAACAGTCCACATGCTCAAGTGAAGGAGATGGTATTACACTAGAGGTTCCCGATGAGTTTAAGGGCAATTCTATAGATAAAGTTGTTGTTGAAATTGATTAGGGGTTTGAAGATGATAGTGCTCAGTCTGATGATAAACATGTAAATGAAGGAGAAATTGAATGGCTCCCCTCTGATGATGAAGAAAAGGTCAAAGATGATGATGAAGATGACATGGATGATGATAGGTTTATTGATATAGAAGAAACTAATGATGATGAAAGAATGGAGTCGGACCATGATGATCAAGTGATGCATGATACAAAGAGAGCAGAAGAGGAAAGAGATGCTGATAAGGAGATAACAAGAGATGAACATGCTGTGGATGATCAAGTTGAGGATGATCAAGTAGGGGCTCTCATCAATGTGACACACATAGAGAAGTCTGAATTTCTACTATCAACCTCCAGCTAGTCTCTGTCTTTCAACAATGGTAATCAATTCTTTAATACTTTCTCGGATATTTCTCTTAGTGGTACCTTTTAAGAACATGCAGATACAAAAATCAACTCTCTGTTGGATGTTCAAATCTAGCAGGAAATTCCCACTGTTCTATCTGCTATGTTACTTGATGTTCTTGTGTCTGTAATTCCTAAAAAACCTACACCACCAACTCCAACACCACTTCCAACACCACCAATCACAAGTGAAGCTCCACCTGTAACAACAACTGTACCTGATCCACTTCCAGCAGTTATTCAAAGATTGGATAATCTTGAAAGAAAATTTGTTGCTTTGTTATCCCAGTTGTAGGATACCTCTTGTTGGATCCCACTTCATTAGATCGAATTCCTTAAGCTTGTTAGTTATATTAGATAAATCTAACACAACTATAGTAGAAACTTTGTTAAGTGTATTAAAGATTATGCGGAATCTAATCTTTAATATTAGAAGAATTCTTAATGAAACAGTAACACAAGATCACAATTTAACAAACAATAAAAGCTCCAACATTATTAAGAATAATACGAATACTCTCCTAGTATTAGGGTTACAAAACCTTGAAGATATGAATAACACTTATTAAATAGTAAAAACACACACTAAACTCTATACCCTAGGACCTCCTTTTATACACCAAGGAGTCCTAGTCGATTTACAATATATTCCTAAGACTTAGAATATTCTCTATGATCTATTCTATAAATAACTAATACTTATCACGTAAGTAATCTTGATCTCAAACAATCTTTATCCTTTTTTTTGTCTTTATCCTTTCTCTGACAGCAGAAACTCTTTCAGCAGTCTTAATCTTTGAGCAATAGTAACTTATACACCCGTAGCATTAACTGAGCACAAGCAGTAGTAACTACATAGAATATTTTCTTCAATCTTCACCAGCAGTACTAACTTTACACTAGCAGTACTAACTTTATACTAGCAGCACTAACTACTTAGCATATTTTTCATTAAAGTTAATGAATAGCACTAACTTTAGCTTAGCAGCAGTAACACAAACCTGAGCAGCAATAACTCTCAGATCATTAAGAAGTCTTTTAATCATAACAATCCTCCCCTAAACTTGATATTCTTCTTCAAAATCTCAAGTTTCTTCATTGAAAGCTTCATTAATCACCAAGAGGATGCTTCCAAACACTTCATTGATTCTTAAGTTGTTTTGTGATAAGTTTAAGAAGCTGATATGCCATTTCATTTAAATAATCAACCTGAAGCTTTTTGTTCAGCATATCTATAATTGTAGATGGTGTAAGGGGAAATCTCTTCTCTACCAACATATGAATGTACACATGTTGCATCCTCAATGAATGAACTCTACAAAAATCATATAACTTCCAATCCAACACATTGTAATCATCTTGATTCTTCCATACTTGATCTTCAACATGTGGTTCAAACATTGTCTTCAAATCTCCATATAAAATTAAATCTAAGTCTTCCACTGGTCTTGTTGATCCATATTTAGCTTTTACCAGCTTGTACAAATCTTCCAAGTCTTCCCTACTAAAACTTTTAAGCATTTGACTAAAGACTCTGTACATTTGTGACTTTCCATCAGCTCTTATTATTTAATAATAGCTTTTCTTTCCTTCTTTGTAGATCTTCCAGTCAACAATAGTTGGATGCTTAGTAGCTAAAGGTACAACATCAATTGCTACCTCTTCTTCATCTGGAATGACTTCTATTAGACTTTGAAGCTCTGTTGTTTCTTTATCCTCATCCACCTTCTGCTTCTTAATACTTTCTTGTTCCAACTCTTCTCTTGCTCTTTTAGAACTACCTTCCATCACTTCTGCTTCAGCTTTCTTTAAATTCTCTTCCAGCTCTGTTTCTGCCTTCTTGGAACTCTCTTCTACCAACTCAGTCCTGTAGTCAACAAAGGTATTCACCCTTTTCATTGCTTTTTCAAATAATTCTTGTATATTGGCAAAGGACTTGTTCTTCAATCTTTTGGGCTTCCATCCTTCCATGTTTTTCAGATAAGTACACATGATATTTCTTTGTTGAGCTCTTGTTGGTGGTCTGTTCCTCTTCTCTTCTGCTCTCTTAGCTGCAAAATGTTTTCTTCTTTGCTTTAAGAATTGTACAAATAATCTTGCCTTTTCTTCATCAGTCAATTCTTCTTGCTCTTGAGCTTGCAGTCTTTGAGCCAACTGATAATCAGCTTTAACTTTAGCCTGAACATCATCCCAAGTTATGTTGGCTTCTTCAATTTGTTGAGCTTTTTCTCTGACAAAACTTTCTTCTTCTTCTTCTTCATCTTGTAACTTGAAGGCAAGTTCTTCATCAAGCCTTATTTGTTCAAGCCTCTTCATAGGCTTCACATGTTCCACCACAGGCTCTTCAATCATAATCCCTTTGCCTTTGTCCTGTGGAGGTTTTGGTACAGGTATTATTGTTATGGGTGTTGTTGTAGTTATACCCTGCTCTGGTTCTTGTATCTCAACCTTATCATCCTTGGGTTTTGCACTCTTCAACTCTGCCAGTGCTTGAGCCAAAGTAATTTCAACATCAATTATTGTAGCAGCAGTAACTGGAATTGTACTAGCAGCATCAATCACATCAACTACTTCCTCAACAACATTTCTCTTCTCACCAGCTTTAACAGCAACTTCACTTTCAACAACCACCTCATCACCAACTAAGCCATGTACTCCAAACATATCTGTATTAGAATCAAAATGAGTACTAACCAAGGTAATTCCTGCATCAACATCAATATCAGTTATCCTCCCCTGTTTAGATGCATCCTTACCCAAATCTTCTTCATCTTCAGAGGATTATACCCTAGCACTCAAACTAACTTTATAAAGTCTTTCCAGCTTATGAGTTCTTGATCTATCCTTCTTTTCAAGATTCTTGACCCTCCTTTTCAAACTTGCAATCTCATTAGCTTGAGTGGTCTTTGTAGTCTCCAAATCAAAAACCCTTTATTGTAAATCAGTACATAGTTCCATCAATTCATTAAGTTTAAGACTATCCTCACCACTTCAAAGTGTGTTACCTCTTGCGAGTAGTGGATCACTAGAAAGTTTAGATACATTCTCAAACCTAGTTTGAGCAATTGTATCCGCTATGGTTTCTTGGCACCTAGGACCACTACCTGAACTAGTTCCTGAGGAACTTGGTTCATTAAGTGTTGCCTTGGATTGGGTCTTATCTATGTTACCATTGTCCTGCTCTGCTTCGAAGCTAGAAGCAGTAGTGGCAGCTGATAAGTGTAAAATACACATATCCGTTTGTTCCTAAAAAGACCCAATTAAACCCAAAACAGACCCACTAGGCTGAGGTACCTGAATGTCCTTTCTCTTAGGCTTCCTAGGTTTTTGAGTCTTTTGAGGTTGAGATGTGGATGGTTGAATAAAAGTGGGTGTGTGTTGGGGATCAGTTGGCATTGCTGAACCTTTACCCATTTCTTGTTGGTTTTGTACCAGCATTGTTGGAAATAAATGTGTTACTCTTCCAGAAAAACCTTTCCCTACCCTTCTCATGTTTCCAAAAATCTTTTTAGTGTGAGAGGGTGTAACATAAATCTGATTATGATTTGACATCCCTTACAGTTTCTTATCCAAAAAGACTCGTACCAACCTTGGATACATAAAAAATTTGCCCACATTATCCAAGTTCTTCACTCATACTATCACAAATAAACTTTGAAAAGTTGAACTTCTGTGGTTTATATATGCTAAGCATATAATAGCTAAAGCCATAATGCTACAAATTCATTCCATTCAGATGATTTTGGACTTAAGCATATAAAACATGTATGAATAAGAATTTCCTCCATTATGGGGATAAGAATGCTTTTATAAAAGTAAGTTTTTGTGAAACCATGGCTCATACCCATTACTGCAATTTGTTCAACAGATGGATCAATTGGGTAGACAATCACACCTTCAGCATCATTCTAGTGAAGATCTATTCTCACAAAATTGTTTTGATTCAGTAATGATTATACTCTTCTCATACCACTATGCTATGTAACTGTACTATCCTCATTGACAGATTTTATACCACCTTGATAGTAGCCTAAATTGTTCGATACACGAAGTATAGATTGTAGGATTAATCGTTAATGCATGCTTAATAGGGTGTGCTTCAAGAAATCCACAATTGTTACAAACCCATTCTTTCTGTCGGGTTTTAGACAAGAACTGGTCGACCATGTTGTGAGTATTTAGCAAACTTAGGTCGACATTGTGTTGGCTTTGATGATGGTTGATAAAAGTGAGTTAGGGTTTATGATTAAAGAGTATATGAAAGAGTGAAATCGATTAAATGAGTGATTGAAACCCTTAATCGAAGTATTTATGAAAATAACCTCTCATTATTAACCATCACCAACAGTAGCAAGTTTATGCCTAGCAGCATTAACTTTCACCAGCAGTAGTAAGTTTATGCTTAGCAGCATTAACTTTCACCAGTAGTAGTAAGTTTATGCCTAGTAGTATTAACTTTGAGTCACCAGCATTAACTCCAATTCCATTCTAAACACTCTATTTGTTTTTAATATATTCAACTCTCTTTCTGTTTTTTTCAACTCACCACTTCTCTCAATTCTTTTTTCTCACCAAATCATTCTGTCTGTTTTTACACAGCTCTCTTTCTGTTTTTATTCTCACCAACTCTCTCAATTCTTTTTTCTCACCAAATAACTCTGTCTGTTTTTACACAACTCTCTTTCATTATCAATTTAACACTTTTCTTTCCTTTTCCTGCAAAATGTTAGTCCAAAAACCAAGAAAACACAAGCCATAGCATTTTCACAATTTTCATAATATTAATTATACCAGAAGTATTAAAGATAACTAACAGCATAAACTCAACAGTTCTAATTATACTTAGCAGCAGAAACTTTTAATGTCCTGAATAACAGTACTAATTCATACAAAACTTTACAAAAACATAAAGAGATAAAAGATTTTAGAGATTTAACATTCCAATACTAGCAATCAAATATTGAAATATACTTACATCAAAAGCTTTTGTAAGAAAATCTGCAATATTCTTGTCAGTATAGATTTTAACCATTTGAATCAATTTCTTTTCATTGCATTCTCTAATAAAGTGATGTCTAATCTCTATATGCTTTGTTTTTTAATGAAAAACAGGATTTTTAATTATGCAAATATTACTGTTATTGTCAATAAAGATCTTGGTATGCATAAAATTGTACCCATAATCAAGTAGTTGATTCTGAATCCAAAACACTTGTCCACAGCAACTTGAAGCAGCTACATATTTAACTTCTGTTGTAGAATTTGCAACCACTGTCTATTTCTTGCACTGCCATGATATTAATCTACATCTAAGGAATTAACAACCTCCTGTTGTAGACTTTCTATCTAAGCTTGCTCTAGCATAATCACTATCAGTGTATGCTACCAAATCAAAACGAGAATCTTTTGGATACCAAAGGCCTAATTTTGGTTGACCTTTTAAGTACCTAAAAATTATTTTTACAGCATGAAGATGTGAAACCTTTGGATTGACTTGGTATCTAGCACAGGCATACACTGTAAACATGATGTCAGGTCTTGAAGATGTAAGATACATCAATGAACCAATCATTGACCTATACATATAAACATCCACTTCTTCACCATCTTCATCCTTGAGCAGTGGCTTTTGAGTTTCCATTGGTGTGCTTACAGTCTTGACTTCTGTAAACCCAAATCTCTTTAAAATTTCAACAACATATTGATCTTGACTAATAAATATGCCATCCTTCTTCTGTTGCACTTGTAATCCCAAGAAGAATGTAAGTTCTCTTATAGAACTCATCTAAAATTTCTCATGCATCAACTTTTCAAATGCATTGCATAGCTCCTTCTTTGTTGAACCAAAGATGATATCATCCACATAAACTTGGACCAATAAAATATCACTTTTGTACCTTTTGATGGATAAGGTTTTGTCAATTTTCCCTCTTTGAAACTCATTATCTAACAGATATGCTGACAAGGTTTCATACCAAGCTCTAGTAGCTTGATGTAGTCCATATAGTGCTTTTTCAACCTTGTATACTCTATCAGGAAAGTCTGGATCTTCAAATCCTGGTGGTTGACATACATACACCTCTTCTTCAATCTTCCCATATAGAAAAGTACTTTTTACATCCATTTGATACACCATAAAATCTTTAAATGAAACATAAGCTAAAAATAGCCTAATTGCTTCAATTCTTGCAACAGGGGCAAAGACTTCATCATAGTCAATCCCTTCTTCTTGTGTGTACCCTTGAGCAACCAATCTTGCTTTATTTCTTATCACAATTCCCCTTTCATCCTTTTTATTCCTGAAAACCCATTTAGCGCATATAGCCCTTTTTCATTTGGTAAATCCACCAAAGTCCAGACTTCTTGTAACTTGAATTGTAGAAGCTCTTCTTGCATAGCCTCTATCCAGCTTGGATCCTTTAATGCATGAATTACCTTTTTGGGTTCTTCCTGTGATAAAAAGCAAGCAAACAAGCAGTTTTGAAGGTCTTTATGGTTTGTTCTTTGTTGAATAGTACTAACAAACCCATGTTCCTCCAAATTCTTTGACATCTTTCTTGTTTGTGTAGCTGATTGCAAATCTCCAATCACTTGTTCAAGAGGATGATCTTTATGAATTCTTGTAGTTGGAATAGGACTGACTTGGATTGTTGTATCCAAATTGTTCATGTCAGCCTCTGCACCATCATCTTCATCATCTCTTGAGAGGTCAAATATGCTATAATCTTCCAAAGCAGGCATATTTGGATCAAATGGAAGTTCAATGCTTGTTTTTCCACCAACAGCATTAACCTTATTTGTGCCAGCAGCATTAACAGTGTTAGTGCTGTTAACATTATCTTCCTTCTCTTGATCATTACATTCACTATCTTTTCTTGGATCTTCATCAACCTTCTTTCCATTATCACTTGAAGGTTTGGATCCATCATCATGAGAACTCTTTGGATCTTGGGAATATGGTGGATCAGCAGTCCATAATGGTAGCAAAATGTAATCTTTGACAGGTTCTGTCTCCTTTCTAGCTTGACCTGCATTATCACTTGCTTTTGTACCTGCAAAACCATTAGACTGTGTACCTGCAACAATTGGCTCATAATTCATTGTTCTTGTTAGTGCATCAATATCAAATAGCCAATCTGGTCCACTACCTACAACATTAGGTGTACTCTCACTAAACCTAATATGCAAGTTTTCTTCCACTATCCTTGTTCTACTATTGAATACTCTAAAGGCTTTACTATTCAAAGAGTATCCAACAAAGAAACCTTCATCAGCCTTACCATCAAATTTGCCTAAGTGATCTATGGTATTGAGAATGGTAACAGGACACCCAAATGGTCTCATAAAACTTAAAGTTGGTGTTCTACCATGAAAAAGTTCATATGGGGTCTTGTTATGAGGCTTAACTACTAACACTCTATTTTGCACATAGCAAACAGTATTAACTGCTTCTGCCCAAAAAGTAGTTGGCAACTTAAAATCAGCTAGCATAGTCCTAGCAGCCTTAATTAGTGTCTTATTCCTCTTCTCAGCAACTCCATTTTGTTGAGGAGTTTTAGCTACACTAAATTATCTCAAAATACCCTTCATCTCACAAAACTAATTCATTTCTCTGTTTTTGAACTCAGTCCCATTATCACACCTAATCACCTTAACTTTGTGATGTAACATCCGGCAATTTTCGGAACTTTAGATGACTATTTTACCCTTTGACTTTTCGGGTCTGACTTGACTTTTTGACGTATAACCTTTTTAGTATCTCATAAAAACGATTTCCGCGTAACCGGTAAATTTCAGAACATATTTAAATATTAAATCATATTTATTATTATATATCTCTCATGTGCAAAGTTATTTTTAACTTATTTGACTTGAAAGCGGAAAAGATATATGTTATTTCTAAGTTGACTTATAAAAAAGACCATCTAAATCATGTTTTCACGACTCAGACTCTAAAACAATTTGATGTAAAACGACATTCCTGACAACTTTTTAGTTTTGACCGAGACCCGAAAACAGTCAGAAAATGACTGAAATGCCCTCGCAAGATTTTAGAAGCAAGAAAATAATTAAATTATATTTAATTAACACTTTTTATTAAATAAAAATATTTAATAAATTAGTCATCATTTTATTCAGTAACGTTTGTTGATAACGCAAATATTCGAGTTAAAAATTTATTTTTATTTTTACTTTCGGACAAGACATAACCGGGTTTCCAAATAAATAACAAATATTTTTATAAATGTTATAAAAATATTTATGAAATACTATCAAATGAATACTCATTTTTGTTGGAAAAATTATTTGGAAAACAATGGCGCAAGTTTCATATTTTGAATCATCCGTTAAGTCGCTCAAACGATTCCCAAACCATTTTTACCAAAATTTACGCTTTTGGTCCCTGTGAAATATTTATAAAATTCACCCTCCAAAATTTATGTTTAGTTTTAACTTTTAATATATATACAAAATTTATATATTCATTTCATTTTGGTAATATAACAACACACACACATATAAATGGTTCTCTCCCCCTCCCCATTTTTGGCCACCGCCGCCGTCGGTCAGCCACCGCCGGCCGCCACCTCTGGCCACCAGAAAACTTTTCCGGCCGAGTTCAAAAACGTTCCTCATCACCCGATCTATCTGCTCCACCATATCACGCGCCGCCACGCGCCTCCACCACCTGCCACCGCCACCCCGCTGTCAACACGACCACCATACCACCACCACCATCATCATCATCTCGTCATTATCATCCTCATCATACCATCATCGTCACCATCACCTCGTCAGACCGATCACCACGCCAACCATCTCCACCGCCACGCACCACCATTCTCATCCCACCATCATCATCATAGCCACCGCTGTCACGAACCACCTACAAGGGTGCGTTCGGTTTAACAGGTTCCACCAAGGGCACGTTTGGTTTTGATTCGACACTAAGGGTGCGTTGGTTTATATGTTAACACCACAAGGGTGAGTTTGCTTTCGTGGCTAAACCGAAAAGGGGTGTTTGTTTTGGCAGACACCATGACCCACAAAGGTGGTTGTTTCGTTCATGATTTTATAGTAGGTGTCACGGGTTTATAAGATATGTGAGATTATGAATTCATTAAGTCTTTGAAAAGTAATCACATTGTTATAAGATAAATGAGTATGTAAAAGAGTTTGTAACAAGCATGTATCCCCCTCGCGGGTTTATAAAACATGTAAATAAGTAAAGGCGAGGTTATGAACTTCACCTGATAGGTAGTTGCAATAAATATATCCAAAATGAAAGCTGACGACCTTATCACAATCTTAACCGGGGAATGTTGATATAGTAAAATGATAGTAAATAGCCACGTCACACAACCTGAGTAAATATGTCAAGTCTTAGGAAGATTGTACTTTAGAACTTTGGTTTAAGAGTTATGAGTTTGATTGAAGAGTTTGGAATTATTGTATCACTGTTCGGGCCATCATAATTCAGAAGTCATTCAGTAAACGTTTGAGGAGCTAGGGCACTTTAAATCGTAAACCCTAACTACCAGTCAGGAACCGTATAATACCAAGATGAAACCTCTTAATATGAAGCTCCCTAGTATTGTGATACGATATAATCGGTTTTAAGCGTTTTAATCTATATATGGAAATGTTAAGCACGAGAAGCATTAATTAAAGTTATGTCTAGTAAGGTTTTAAATATGATTTTACACTTTTTCAAAATGTTACATTTTCGACCCTAGGGTTTGGAAAATTGCAATTAGGCCCTTGGAGTTTGCACTTTTACGACTTTGGTCCCTCAACTTTGAAAGATATGCCAAGTAAACCTTGGACTTTGAAAAGTGACATAATAGACCCCTATAGTTATAACTTTGATAAAATGACACTTTTAGTCCTTTTAGTTATAAGTTTCCGAAAGTTATGATATATACCCCTTGCATGGATTATAATTACAAAACATGTCCAAATTGCCATGCAAGCTTATTTTAACATTTCAATAGACATTTATAAGTTATAATAAACTAAAATATGAAGTTTTAACATAACACAAGTTTAATTTAACGATTCGTTAAGCTAGGAAGTAAAATGGGTCAAATTAGGGTTTTAAAATGAAAGCGCGTGGGTTTTAAGATTAAATTCTTTCATGACTTATCAAAGCACTTATTTTAACATTATCTAAGCTTTTTTAGATAGATTTAACAATGTTTACAAGGTTTAGCTATGTTAAGTAAAAACATGAAATTAGGGTTTCGGGTGTACGGTTTTGGATCAAAAAGGTATAACACATAGGTTTTTGAGTTCAAAGCTTTATATTATGATTTTAGCAAGATCATATGAACATTATGACGTTATAAAAACAGATCATAAGTTTATAGATCCTGGTCTTGAGCTTATGGTTTAGAAACGGGTCAGAATCGGGACTTTCGGCTTTGTACGCCTAGAATAACGACTCCCGGGCTTCGTTTCTTGGTTTCTTTTGCTTCCTTTCTGAACTTGAGCCTTCTTAAGATCACTTAGGATCTATTAGAGCAAAGGATTGCTTCTATGTAAGGGTTATAGAGGAGGAAGTGGGGGATGAAGAAAAATGAAGTGTTATGGTTCCTATTTATAGTAGTTTGAAGAAAAAGGAGTTAAGGAACACTTAGGATCTATTCATGGACGTATGGAGGGTCTAGAGGGTGACTAGGAGAGGCTATATGCTGATTTGTTAAGGCTAGGAACTAGATTGAAGTGGTGTTGGAGTCCTTGTGGTGCCAAGACTTGAAAAGAAAGAACAAGAGCACATGTGAAGCTTTTTAATAAAAAACAAATGAAGATATTTGTTGTAGTAGCTGAGTAAGAAACTTAGGATGCACGTGGATAAGTTATTTTGCAAAGGAATCCTTTAAAATAGGTCAAAATGCAAAAGAATGGGTTGCGGGTTCATTTGGGTCTTCTAGGGTTCGAATTTGGTTTCTTGGCTTATATTTCGTGCACATTGATCAAAGGAATGATAGAAATATTTTCAAGGTTTGTAATTAAGTGTTATCAATGTAAATTTGCAAGTGGTTTGGGTTAAAACGGGTTAAAAAGGATGAAATGAGGTCACGGGTTCCATTTGGTACGGTTTAGGGTTTTCTTGACTTTCTTTGCTTATAATTCGAATATTATTGATTGGGAATGATGGAATACTGATCATTGGACTTATATAAAGGGTTATCAATGAGTTTTGATTGTTGGTTTTAGTTAAAATGGGTCGAAATTGAAATAATTAAGCCGTGGGTTAGATTAGGGTTTATATTGGATTTATTAGGGTTTTCTAGGCTTTGATTCCTTGCACATTGAAGTAAAATGATGAAATGATAATGGATTATGATTGAGAATGTTGTAATTTATGTTATTATAACTTATTTAAGTATTGGTTTAGGTTTACAATGGATAAAAACGAAGAAACGAGTCATGGTTTAGAAACTAGCTCGGTTTTAGGGTTTAGGGTTTTGAATTAGGGTTTTGAGTGTAAAAATGTGTATGAAAGTTTATGAATAGAATAATTAGGGTTTACACATTGTATATTGAGTGTAGTAGCTTGCCCACAAGTGATGGTGAAGAAATTAGAATGAAAATGGAGGTAAAACGGCTATTTTAGAGATCATGCTTAATGACTTGTACATTGAACTTTTAGAGACTTGTACTTTGACTTGAAGAGATTTTATATTTAAAATGAGATGTTATATTGCTTGTACATATGCTTTAGTAGCTTGTGCATTCACTTTAGATGTTAATCCTTCATGGAATTAGGGTTTAGAGGCATCCGATAACGGTTTAAAGCCCGTTTTGATATAACGTTGCGAATGGTACATTATAGGAATAATGTACTTTGTAAAAATGATATTATGATATTGACTAGATATATTATGATGATTGCTTGACATATATGAAGATAGGATTGTCATAGATAGGTTGCGTGAGCTCGTCGACTTTAGTTATGACATACTGAGATATATAAGTAATGTAATAAAGCGAAAAATTTCCCCGTACAATTGTGATAATAGTAAAATAGGTTTTGCATTTGATGAAAATTCTTGGGCTGTTATAAATATCCCCCACTTGACTTCTACTTGCCCTCAAGTAGACCGGTTAGAATAATTTCTAAAAAGATATTCCCCTATTTAACTCGGGAGATATGAATTTATAAACTACATATGCTAGAAAATACCTAAGCCGAATACCTCACAAAAAGGTGATCAAAATCACTCAACTCTCACTAGTCTAAGTGTTTCATTTTGGGGTTATCTCTTAATAGCACTGACATTGCATGTATTCTATCATAAGCTTGGAAAGTACACAAAACTACACCAACTAGAGTTAAAGTCAAAATAGCTCTTAAAGGCAACATGGGTGACACACACAGGTTTAAACAAGCGAATAATCCTAGCCAATACCAATGATCCAAAAAAGGGACAAAACCACACATTCTCGTCCAAATTAATGAACAAGACACATGTGATTGCTCAAATCCTTAACTCGAGCATGCTAAAGGATAGAATCATTAAAGGGCAGGATAAGACATAGAATATACATATAATTGGTTATAGAATAAGCAAACACCAAGCAAATAGTCAAAAATCTATGGTTTCATCCTCACTTGCCACTATCCCTCTATTAGCTCAAACTTCAAAGTTAGGAAATCTGATCATCAATAATAATGGGCTAGTATCAGTGATATATAGATGTAACACTCGACATTTTGATGAAGCATATGCATACTAGCCCAACCTTCAGTGAAGTAGTTGGTTTAGAAACGTACCAACTCAAAGTCTTCAACAATCATCGGATGAAATAAGTTGGTTTTACTTGACAACCAACACTAAGTACAATAAGATCATGCTACATAAGTGTGAAATGACATACTACAACTATTTTTGCTATAACATTACAGGATAGAACTTTTGTAGCACATAACAATGATACACATCCCTCCACTTGAGATAAGCAGTATCGAAAGTAATAATATCACGGGGGTCTTTAATGATAGGTCTTCAAAATAAGCGTGATTCCCGAACCTATTCACCCAAACCATGCATTTCAAGCAGCCAGTAACTCCTCAATGGTGAAATTATAAACTACATGGTAGGCTAAGGTGTAATGTTGATACGAAACATGAACAATTTAGGGTTAAAACAAGGAATGGCTCAACATGTTGTTCTAGAGGTATCTTGCACTAAAAATGAGTGCAACAGAGGGTTATCATGGGAGGTCAACAAGTCTAACAAGATAATAAACACACACAACAATACACATATGGGCTAATTTGGATGTGAATCCTATAATGTTGCCTTCTTGAACTATCTATCCCTATCACTTAATTAGGTCTCGAAATGATGTACATA
>BQNB010026332.1:37867-55220 GCA_026074375.1 Tanacetum coccineum | reverse complement strand
TTTTCCAAAAACGTCTCTTTATGAGTCGTTTTCTATGATTATGACTGTTGTACTATGAAATAATACCCCAGATTAGCTTCCGTTGCTAAATTTGTCAAACTGGGGGTGTTATACACTAAGTACTACAACGTAACTCCTATAAGTAATAATTGTCCAGGTCTTCAACCAACCACCCTGACTACTAGAAACTAGATAATTCTAGTCTTAATCATAAGCTGTATATGTTTAAGCAAGTCATCACTCGATAGATGGGTTTGAAGAAAAGAGGTAGAAAGTAGAAGGAAGTCTCAATGATAAAATAAGTAGACACCTTCATGAAACTTACTTTAATGTCAAATAAGGGATACTAAATAAACTTCGTGATCACTTGACATTAAAATCCGCATCTATAGCCGTTTTGACATTTTAGTGAATATTTAATGATCATTTTAGGATTAAGTGTTGTGTTTTGCTTTGGTGTTTATGTTAAACATGTTCCTTAGGAGTTTTGAAAATTTTTGGCTGGTTTCTTTTCCTAAAAATATCATAAATCGCCATGCACATTCCCCTGTATACATAAACACATTTCACCTTGAACATTTTGCCTTGCACATTTCGCTACGCACATTTTGCTATGCACATTTCGCCTTCAGCATTGCAAATTTCGCCTTTATGTAACATTTCGCTACCATGAACTGTACATTTTGCCGTCTTTATCATTTTGCACATTTCACTATTCTTCAAAATAAGCCCAGATTTTTGTTGCAAAATAAATTATTTTGATACTTGAATAAGCTTCTAATAAGCATGGAAATGATGAAAGTACAAGTAGATGATCCAAAACAACAACAAACAAGCTCTAATGATCGAAAATGGTACCAAAACTCACGTTTTTAAAAAGTAAGCAAACACCATTTTTAAGATCAAATAAGTTGTTGGTTTTTGACAGAAGATTACCACAAACTTATCACAAAAGAAGGTAGATAAGAAAGTAGCATGCATTTTGATGAAATAAGCTCACACCAATGTTAGTCGTGGCTTATTTGATTAAAATAACCAACGAATCATCCCAAAATAAGCAAACCACAAACACGAATTCCTCTTAGGCTCTGATGGCAATTGTTACACATAAGATTCTAGCCTAAAACATAACGATCCGAAGGTCGGGGAGGATTAAATAGAAAGTAAGCCATATTATTGAATTGTAGAGAGAGACATGGAAGAGTGTGTGTTTCTAGAGAGAAGGAGGAGAAACACACATTTGAGATGGTTACATTATGAATCCTCACCCCTCCTTTGAAGTAAGGAGGGGATATATATAGCCCTTGTGTCATCTAACTATGCTAACTTGACGTTTATGGTCCTTATTCGACACGGCTATAATAAATTAATGTAATTCCGTATAAGTCGGTATAGTTTAAGGCTAAGAGAGTTCTACAACAGCTTATACATATTCAGTTACTAGACAGCTGATATAATATACTGTCCCATAACTCGTGGCATGCATGGCATGCCATGAGAGGGAGATCCATGCACTTTAGGATCACATGGACTATCTCTCAATGGAGAAATTAGAGACTATGCAACAGGAGATCGATGGGTCATACATTATTGTTGAGGCTACTTAGGAGCACGTGGAGACCTTGCAAGCTACCCTACAAATAGCACATGACTATATTTTGGATCTATACTTCCGTCTAGATGAGAGTGAGGCCAGGGAGGCTGATCTCGAGACACGTAACCGAGCTTTAAAGGAGGGCTTTGGACCATCTGGCAATAGTTAGTAGATTAGTATCACTTGTAGCTTCCTTTTATTATTGTAGCTTAATAAGCTGAGTAGTACTCGACTAGTAATATTAATGAGACACTTGTACTCTATTATTTTCTAAATGATGTAACAAGTATTAATTCTATTATGTTGGTTATGACTATGATATCTTGTGATGTTGATTTATGTTTTCCATGGTTGTTCATATTATATCTATGTGTGTCATGACTTTACCTTATACAGAATCTCATTGTTTATTGTTATCTTTGGTCATTTTGATAAAATGGCAACAAAAAGATAAGGCCTAAGTTCAGCTGCTATTGAACAACTTATAACCCAATGTGTGGATGATGCACTGACAGCTTATGAAGCAAATCGAAACAATGGTACTAGAGTAAATGATGGAACTAGTGGTAGCGCTGGAGGAGTGGAGCACACAACTCGTGGTTGCTCCTATAAAGAATTCTTGAACAGCAAGCATCGTAACTTCAACGGGACTAAAGGAGCGGTTGGCTAAACCAGGTTGTTTAGGAAGATGGAATCCGTGTTCCACATCTTCAACTGTACATAAAATTATCAAGTGAAATATGCTACTTGAACCTTGTTGGATGGTGCATTGACTTGGTGGAATGCCTATGCATAGTCTGTTGGAATTGATGCTGCTTATGTGACAACTTAGAAAGAGTTAAAGAAGATAATGACTGAAGAATACTGCCCTAGGAACGAATTGCAAAAGATGGAAGTGGAATTTTGGAACTTGTCTGTCAAAGGGACTGACATCACTAGCTATAAACGTTTCCAAGAGTTGGTACTAATTGACCCACTATGGTCACTCCTAAATATAAGAATATTAAACATTATATCTATGGACCCGTGGAAAAAATACAAGGAAATGTGCCTTCTTCTAAGCCAACCAAAATTCAGGAAGCAATCTATATGGCTTACAATCTAATGGATCAAGTTGTACGAGCTAAGGCTGCAAAGAATGTTGACAACAAAAGGAAGTGGGATGACAATCAAAGGGGTAACTCTGGTCAGCAAAACAAAAGGCAAGAAGTGGTCAGGGCCTATACTGCAGGGCCGAGTGACAAGAAGAGATATGCTAGAAATGCACCTTACTGTAGCAAATGTAAACTTCACCACAATGGACCTTTCACTGTTTAATGTAAGAGCTACAAGAGGGTAGGTCACCAAACCAGCGATTACAGGACCCCTGCTCCCGCAACAGTTCAAAAAACCTCGATGACATGCTTTGAATGTGGAGTGAAAGGACATTTCAAAAGTGAATGTTAAAATTGAAGAATCAATATAGAGGAAATCAGACTAGAAAAGGAGGAGCTCATGGGAGAGCATTTGTGATTAGAGGAGGAGAAGCTCGCCAAGACCCTAACATTGTTATGGGTATGTTTTTCCTCAATAATCGTTATGCTTTTGTCTTAATTGATACGGGTACCGATAGAAGTTTTGTGTCAACTGCTTTTAGTGTGCTTATTAATATCATACCCACTTCTCTAGATGTTAAGTATACCATTGAATTAGACGATGGAAATTTAATAGGAGCCAACACCATAATTCGAGGGTGTACCTTGAATTTACTAAACCACCCATTCAACATAGACTTAATGCTCGTAGACTTTGGAAGTTTTGAAATCACCAAACATATGAACTGGTTGTCGAAGTACCACGCAGTAATAGTATGCGACGAGAAGCTTGTCTGTATCCATTACAATAATGAAACCCTAACAATTCAAGCTGATAAAAGCGAGTTTAGGCTAAATATCATATCTTGCATCAAAACTTATAAGTATATACAAAAAGGATGCCACGTATTTCTGGCACATATAACAGAGAAAAAGTCGAAGGAGAAGTGACTTGAAAATGTGCCTGTGGTACGGGACTTTTCAGAAGTCTTTCCTGAAAACTTGCTTGGACTCCCACCAACTAGACAAGTTGAATTTAAAATCAAATTGGTGACTAGAGCGGCACCAGTGGCACGACTATCATATAGGTTAGCCCCTTCAGAAATGAAAGAGTTATCTAGTCAATTGCCAGGACTCGCAGATAAAGGATTTATTAGACCAAGTTCCTCGCCATGGGGAGCTCTGGTCTTAATTGTTTAGAATAAGGATAGATCCTTCATGATGTGTATTGACTACTGTGAGTTAAAACAAGCTAACTATGAAGAACCGATATCTACTTTCGAGAATCGACGATATGTTCGATCAACTACAAGGTTCTAGCATCTACTCAAAGATTAACCTATGATCAGGTTATCACCAACTCATAGTCTGGGATGAAGATATCCCGAAAACAACATCTAGGACTCGTTATGATGCCATTTGGTTTGACCAACGCACCAACGATATTCATGGATATGATGAATTGGGTGTGCAAACCGTACCTGGACAAGTTTGTGACTGTGTTCATAAATGACATTCTAATCTACTCACAAAACAAGGAAGAGCATGAAGAACACCTGAAGTTAATCTTGGAACTGCTTAAGAAAAAAGAATTGTACGCCAAATTCTCTAAGTGTGAATTTTGGATCCAAAAAGTATAATTTCTTAGGCATGTGATTGATAGTCAAGGCATATAGGTTGACCCCGCTAAGATCGAATCCATCATGGATTGGGCAACACCTACAACTCCCACAGAAATACGCTAATTTTTATGTCTTGCTGGTTATTACAGACGGTTTATTGAAGGTTTCTCTAGAAATCGCCAAGACTTTGACTAAGCTGAGTCAAAAAAATAAGAAGTTCGATTAGGAAGAAAAAGAAAAGTCAGCATCTCAACTGTTAAAACATAAACTTTATAGTGCACCGATTTTAGCATTACCATAAGGAACTGATAAATCTGTGGTTTATTGCGAGGCTTCGCACAAAGGACTAGGTGCCGTATTGATGCAGAAGGAGAAGGTTATAGCCTACGCATATCATCAACTCAAACCCATGTAAAGAATTACACGACTTATGATTTGGAGTTAGGAGTCGTACTGTTTTCTCCTAAGATTTGGAGACGCTACTTCTATGGAATGAGGTGTACCGTGTTTACGAATCATAAGAGCCTTCAACACATACTTGAAAAGAAGGAGTTGAACATGAGGCAGCATCAATGGATCAAACTGCTTAGTGACTATGATTGTGATATTCGTTATCACACTGGGAAGGTGAATATTTAAGCCGATGCCTTAAGCCGAAAGGAACGGGCTAAGCCGCTACAAGTTTGAGCCTTAGTCATGATGATAAATTCAAACCTCTCATCATAAATTTTTTATGCATAAGTCGCAGCTGTTAAAGAAGAAAACATTAAGGATGAAAACCTACGTAGTATGGACAAAGAGTTTGAGACTCATCTAGATAGAACTCGATGTTTCATGAACAGGAGTTGGTTACCACATTTTGGTAGTTTAAGGGATTTAGTAATGCATGAGTCGCATAAATCCAAGTACTAGATCTGACAAGACGTATCACGATCTTAAAAAGTTATACTGGTGTCCTAATATGAATGCAAATATCGCCACATATGTTAGCAAATGTTTAACATGCTCAAAAGTTAATGGACTTTATCATAAAGCTACCGAAGACGTCAAGTGGTTATGACACTATTTGGGTACTAGTTGACCGTCTTACAAAGTCCGTACATTTTCTACCAATCAAGGAGACTGATAAAATGGAAAGACTGACAAGAATTTACCTAAAAGAAGTAGTCTCAAGGCATGGAGTGCCAGTCTCAATTATCTTGGATAGAGATAGTAGATTGTTAGCCTCGTTTTTAGTAAAGTGATGGTCATTATTATTCCCGAACCTTGTATTTGTCTAGTTTATGTTCTCGGGAATTACATAAGCTAATATTATCTAGTTATCAGGCCTAAAGCCCATCCAAACTCTAAGCCCGGTCCATAAAGGCCTACACATGCCCCTGATCGGCTCATCCACACTATATAAACCCTCCCAAGCATGTTTCAGGGGGTGTTGGTTCATTTGTAATGTTTACATGATCCTTTCACTCTATCTCTCTACATCTCTCTCTAAAACTATTTCTTTCTTTTCTCTACTAATCCATTCGTGTAGTATTTTGTGTGTGAAGATGGATTAGTATTAACTTTACAAGTTGTATCAAGAGCATCCGGGGTGGATTCAGTGCTTATTTGTGGTTATCTTATAGCTTATGGTCTTGGTTTATTTAGTCTCTTAAGGCTACGACTTGTTTTTTGTGTTCTTATTTTCATAAAAATCTATAGACTTTATTGCTAAACATCTTTTGTAGCTTAGTATGGAATAGGTTTGTGGCTTATCGGTTGCTTAGAACAGTTTTAAGAGCTTATTTGAGTCGTTGCTTATTTAGGATTTTTGGTTTTTTTTTGTGCTCAAAAGTTGTTATTTTTCTTCAAAACCCTTTGTAGCTTATTATGTCCTTTTTTGTAGAATAATAATGGTTAAAAATAGCTTATTTCGGATTATTTACAGCTATTTTGTCACGGTTTAAAAAACAAGCTTTTAGGCGATTTAAGTTAAGAAAAAACAAAAAAAGGACAAAAGGACATAGTACATGCGATTTGATCTCTTTGGCAGGCGATTTCTCAAGCTTATTCCTGTGGTTTGAGTTTTTCATAAGGCGATTTGTCCCATAATCAGGCGGTTTGAGTTATAAGTTTAGGCGGTTTATCTAGCACAGTCACACGGTTTGAAATTTGTTTGCAGGCGATTTGATCTTTTGTATAACAAGGCGATTTAAACTTAAAAGATCATGCGATTTAACTCTGTATAACAGGCGATTTGTTAACTTTTGTTAGGCGGTCTGATTCGTATATCTAAGCAATTTGAGATATCTAACCACGCAATTTGAGTAGCTTATTTTACGTGGTTTGATCAAAAGTTAACTGGCTGTTTGACCTTAGCGATTCACGCGATTTGTTCCAGGTTTATAAGGCGATTTGTTCTAGAAGTACAAGGTGATTTGATATAGGTTACAAGGCAGTTTTACGAAACCCTAATCATGCGATTTGAGTCTTATGTGTATGTGGTTTGATCTCTATAGCCATGTGGTTTGATACTTTAACACCCCCAAATTTACACGCAGCGGAACCAAGAGTTTGGGTGTTAAGTCATAGCACAATCACATACGAATATAAAGAACGACTCAAAAGAGACGTTTTAAAACACAAACATTAAACATTGTTCCATTCATAAAGATCATATTATCTGTCCCACAAGATCGTTACCACAAAACATCACAACAATAGTTTTTCAAACCACAACATAAAGTTGTTTTTAGAGAACGGAACCAAAACAAGTTTTTATCAAAACACTTCGCCCTAAACTCTCTTCATCCACTCCAAGCCATTAACCTTGATTACCTGAGATAAAACATGCTAAAAAGTCAACGAAAACGTTGAGTGAATCCATAGAGTTTATATGAATAAAAGGGTGAACAAGAGTATTTTTAATCATCGAAAACTTGTGGATCAAACAAGTTATAATCACTAATGCATTAAGCTCATGCCACTGAAATGTTAACCAAGCATATAAAATATGCATATCATTTGCCCCTCACTTAGGTAATATTGCAATATACCTAAAGAAATTCTCAATACAAAATGTCCACTTTAGGGTGATCGCGCCATGGATGTCACAACCCCGGACAGGGCAGTCACGGCCTAATAGATCTACTTAATGTACTAGCGCACACCCATCATAGGCAATTAATAGTGCATGAAATTCGAGGCCTTTTTGCAATATGTACTTATGCAATTAGTTTCACAATCGGGTACAGCATACTGAAAACTACTTGTGTTCATTTTATAAAACTTGCATGTATCTCCCTCGCGGGGTTTATAAAAACATTAAAAGTATAAAGGCGAGGCTATGAACTCACCGCAAATGTAAGAAGAAAAAAAGTAAAGCAAAGCATTGGACGAGCGAGAAAATCTCTATGCACCACCTAAAAGGCATGACCCGACTTAGAACGATAGAATATAACCAATACGTAAAAATAATATAGGTGTTCATGAGGTATGTTTCTGAGATAAACATGGCATTGCACTAGAACTTCCCCAAATCCTTTTTTTCTCCAAACATGACTTCTAATATGATATTATAGGTAATAGAATATCTACTAAGTTTCGCCCTTTAATTCTAATTTTACAATGTGTACCATACGTTTTTAGATTTCAAGACTAGACGTAAATTTTTAGATTCTGAATTTGACCTGATTTCATAGACTCATAACTCTTAGCTCGTAAATGATCTAAGTATGAGTCTTTCACTTCTGGAAATCCCTTTGAATCTAGTTTTCAAAAAGGTAAGGCTCGTCATCTAAAAAGTTTCAGAACCATAGTAAAAGACTCATTTACCCCTGATTATTCAACCAGAATATTTCCCAAATTTTAACCCCTTACGAAAACAACCATAATTCCCATTCTATGATAGCTATTAAAGTGAATCCAAATGGAGGTGTTAGATTAATGTGTCAAATACAGGTCTCATCATTTTATTCCAACATCATAGTGCAAAAACCTAGAGTCAAACTCGTTTTCCAAATAATGGTCCAGACTTGACTAGTTTTCGTAAAACGGCCATATCTCACTCATCCAGATGAGATATGGCTCTATCCAATTAGCCACATATAGCTTAGACATATATCTACCTAGTTATCAAATTTTCCAAAAGTCCACAAGCCAAAAGTATTTCATACCAATCCAATTTAGCTACTGAATTAAAACCGTCCTAAATATTTACTCAAAACTCATCCAAACATCAATCTTAACTCTAAGCAATCACATGCAATGCCATACCAAGCTCTTATACACAACTCATACATCATATAAACATGCATTTCCAGAATCAAACATCTATTTGCATGGATCAAAATCAAAAGAGAAATCAAAAATAGAGAAAGAATCTTACTAAGAGATGATTTAGACAAGAAGATCAAACACAAAAACACACTTCTTGTTTGATGGCTGATTTTGGACCAAAGAACACCCAAAACCCCTTAACACCTTGCTTCTAAACACCCTCAAGAACACTTACAATCAAGTATTTAAGTCACCCAAATAACCCAACAACTTCAGCCCTCTAAACCTTCATGAATGGAAGTGAAGATGGAGTTTTTAGACCAAACAAAAATTATCCTTCCCTTAGACTCCTATTCTCTTTAATCCATTGAATTTTTGGGGCTTGAAAATGAGATTTTGTGGTGGTTTTATGGTGGATTTTGGCTGGAAATGGAGGAGAGGGAGGAAATGGTTTATTTTGAGGATGGATGGTTTTGCATGTATGGGAAAATGAGTGAAATAAGTGTTTTATGGAGAAGTGTAAATGGGTTTGTTTGTTGGGTTGGTAAAAATGGCTAGGGGAGGGAATAAATGGGTTTTTATCTTTTTTTTATTTTTAATGTGTGTGATTTAATTAAAAGTGAGGGTGAAATGTTAATTAAATAAAAGATAAGGTTTAAGGTAAAACGCGAGATTTGAGCTTAAAACACGAGATAAAACAGGAAATGCCAAGAATAAAAATTATACTCATCAAGGCAATTTATGAGAATATTAAACCACTTAAGACACGAAGACGGATTAAAAATTCAAAACGCGGCTCACTCAAAGCCTCAAATGAGAAATTCTCTAAATCGCGTAAAAAGAAAAATTAATAGCTTCACTTAAAAAATGAAAATAGAAATGATGCTTGGGATAAATAGTGACCTTAAATACGGAATGTTACATATACTTGTTACCAGGCAGTTTGATCACGCGTTCTAGGCAATTTGACGTAAAGTGTAAGGCGATTTGACTCTAATACTCAGGCGATTTGTTTATGACTTCCAGGCGATTTGACTTCAAGTATCAGGCGATTTGACCATCTGGTTCACGCGATTTGATCTTTCGTCTAGGAGGTTTGGTTGTTTTCTTGTCCGCGATTTGAGGTTATTCAAGGTTGAAGAAGGGTTGCAAACTTTGTTGGGAAAGGTTTAATTCAAACATAGAAGACCCAATCCTAAGTTTCACATTTAACCCTAGAGTTTGAATCATAGTGCACCATTCGTCCTTGCTACTTTTGTAATCCCTTAAAGTTAAAACCAAATTACACTGTTAGTCCTTTACTTTGTTTAATCAATCATTAGTCCTTGTACCTTCAAGATTATTACACCGTTAGTCTTTTAAAAATACAAAACATAACAATCAAGCAAGCGTTACAAAAAGAAATCAAAGTTTCAATACCACAATGCCACTTTATCTATTAAAATCCCGTGTTTCACACACAAATTTTTTTGCAATGTCGACTCAACAAGACAGTTATATTGATGGTTCGGAATACCTTCCTCCTATGCTTAAAAAAGACAACTACGTTCCATGGTCCAGTCGTCTTCTTCGATTTGCAAAGAGCAAACTAAACAGGAATGCTAGTAAACTTTATTCTTCACAGTCCTTATGTATGATGAATGATCGTAAAACCCGGTGATCCAAATCGTACACCTCGTGTAGCTGAATCTACTCATGAGCAGACTAATGATGAACTTACTGAAAAAGAAGAAAAGCAAATGGAAGCTGATGATCAGGATATTTAGACTATTCTCATAGGTCTTTCAGAAGACATCTATGCTGTAGTAGACAGCTGTGACACTGCTCATGAAATTTGGTTACATGTTGAGCAGATGATGAAAGGTTCTGACATTGGGGCTCAGGATAAAAAAGCTAAGTTGTTCAATGAATGGGAAAAATTTAACTCTATAAGTGGGGAATCGATTGAATCTTACTATCATCGTTTTGCAAATCTAATGTACGATTTTTCTAAAAACAAACATTTTCTAGAGAAAATTACTAGTAATCTCAAGTTTCTCAATCATCTCTAGCCAGAATGGAAACGTCATGTCACTATTGTTCATTAAACAAAGAATTTGTATCAAGTGGATTACAACCAGTTGTATGATTTCTTGAAAACGAATCAGGAGGAGGTTAATGAAATCAGGGCAAAATGACTTGCAAAAACACATGATCCTTTAGCATTTATGGCAAACACTCAGACTCTTTACAATTATCCAGTGTTTCACCCATGATCAACTCTTACTCAAAAATTACCTACATGCTAACATTCCATCACCCAACAACAATTATGTCTCACGACCTTCATTCAACACGAACTACATGCAACAACTAATGCAAAACCTTGATGAAATCACAGATCCCACAACCGTAATAAACATGGCACTTGTATTAATAGCTATGGCATTCAAATTAAACTACTACACACCAACAAACAACAACCAAAAAATTTCATCAAACCCACACAACAGACAGATTGCACAACCGGGTATGAATATGGGTCCAGACAGATAGATGCAAATGGTTGGGGGTGATGATGGGAATCAGTTTAGACAGTATGTTAGACAGAATGTAGGAAATTAGATTAGGTAAAATGCATGGCAGATTGTAAGGAATCGGAATGGGTTTAATGCAATGCAGAATGCAGGGAATCAGGTTGTATAGAATGCAGTTCAGAATTCAAGTATTTAAAATGTTGGATATCAGAATGGGCTTATCATTGTTCCAGGGATTGCTAATTAGAATGGGAATGGTAATGTTGTAGCAGCATAGGCTAAGGGTAATGGTAATGAGAACAATGGAAATCAGATAAGGTGTTACAACTGCAGAGGAGTCAGTCATTGATGTGTGCTAAAACACACATCCTAATAACCCCGTAAAACACTATAAAACAGACTAAAAATACTAAAATATGGATAATTATCTTGCAAAATATGTTTGTTTGGTATTTTTATGTCTTGAAGGTACTAAGGATTGAAAACGGAGCAAAAAATGGTATTTTCAGGTTCATTTCGATCAAGAGTGTTTATTATTCAAGATCAAGACAAAGTCGAAAATAAAATCTCCTAAGCATCCCATTGGAAAGAGCGCGAAATTACGAGTCCAAAGGTGCCTTTGTTGCTTATTGGGCTGGT
This sequence comes from Tanacetum coccineum, assembly GCA_026074375.1. Classification (NCBI taxonomy): domain Eukaryota; kingdom Viridiplantae; phylum Streptophyta; class Magnoliopsida; order Asterales; family Asteraceae; genus Tanacetum; species Tanacetum coccineum. Next base: position 43,519 of record BQNB010026332.1, on the reverse strand, counting down.
TCATAACCCATTTTATGGGCCGGGTTAGCCCATGTTATCTTTAGCTCAAGCCAGCCAAAAGCCCAAACCAGACCCAATATGAAGTAAGCCCAAGATCCAAGTCAATTGCAAATTCTGATATGTTGTTAGATGAGAATGACGTCACCATCACTTGCCCTCTAATTAAATCCTAGCCTCCCACGTGACTATCCACTATCCTCTCTTCCATCCAATATAAAGTCGACACGTGGCGGGGCAGATTGTTATAACTTTTAAATTTACTGCAAAGTGATCCAAAGGACAAAAGTTGTGCGTATCATTTAAGCCAAAGGGAATGACACGTGTCGCGAGTTAAGCGGTGGATCTTCATTACATTCGCCTACGATCCGAGGTCACACACACTCAAGCCAATGATTGGCTCCAATCATTGAAGCGGTTATCCATATTTTCATTCTACACCCCTGGGCTTGGCTATAAAGAAACACGCTTCCCTTTCATTTGGAAACATTAGGATTTATTTTTAAAAAGTTTCTCTCTACTTTTTAGCTTATTAGAATTTAGTGTTAGCTTATTGTTTTCAGTTGTAGCTTATTGTAAAGCTGTTCAACAGCTTATTTCGGATATTGTAACAAAGATTGGTGTAGCTTATTGGAGATTATGTTTCGTAGCTTATTAATGTTGCTTATCTCTTTTTCCTTCTTTTCTTTTCTAGCTTTTCGCAAATAAGCTCCTCTTAAGCTTATCATCTAAGTTTATACTCTAGCTTATTCTGAATCAAGAGTGGATCAAATTAGCTTTTCAAAAGCTTTTTTGATTCATTTCCTTAATCCAAATAAGCAATCAGATATAAACTTAAATAATAAGCTTGGATTTAGCTTATTTTCGGCTTAAGCTTTTTAGTTTTTCTTAAAAGCTCTCTCATATAGATCTAATAAGCTGTGTAATAGCTTATTATTATTCGTTTGAGCTTATATTGTTTGCAAAAAGTTTTCTCAATCTAGCTTATTTGTTTCACATCTTGCGGATAAGCTCTCTAAAAGCTTATTCATCTTGTAGTTTCTTATTTTGGTTCGATTATTGACTAGGTTTAGTGCTTAATTAGTTTATTCATTTCAGTTTGAGCTTATAAGGTTTGTAATCAAGATACGGTTGTAGTTTGGTTGTAAAGTTGTAGATAAGATCATTTGTGCTTAATCAGTTTCGTGATGGCTTATTATTGATGTTAGGAGTGCTTATTGATGCGGTATGTGCTTATTAGGTTTAGATCTCAATTAGTTAATTAGATTTCATTTAGACTAAAGCTTTTAAATAGATTCTATTAGTAAAACATTAGTTCTAAAATCGGATCTAGATTGTTTGGCTTATTTGTTCATTAAATAAGCTGTCGAGTGCCTATGATTGTTATGGCTTATTAAGTTTAGTTAAATTAGTTTGGTTTAGCTTATTGATGTTACGTGTTTGCAAAACTTGTTAAGCTTGCACTAAAAATTTCACAATTGGGCCTGTGTTCAGTTTGAAGAATTTGCTGTTGGGCCTCGTTTGATCTATTGGGCCATGATTTGGATTGTCTGAGGGGCTCGTTTGGTTTTATGTTTAGTTTGTAGAAATACGTTGGGTTACTGTTTTGAAATTGTGCTATGATTAGTGAATTGAATGACAAATTGATAAAAACTGTTGTTTTATATTAACATTTTTTTTATGTTTTTGAATTTTGGTATCGGTCAACTCATGAGGCATGGAGCTTAAGGGTTTAATAAGCTAGAATGAATTTGATTATTTTATTTAGCTTATTAAATCGGGTAGTTATCGTTTATTTGCAGTTCTTTAATTCGGTTATATTTTCTATCCTATTTCAATTCATTAGTGTAGCTTAGTATAAAATGTTTAGATTTGCTTATTTGATCATTATGCTTAGTGAGTAGTTTTATTAGTGCTTGATAAGTGGTATTTTGGATTGGGAATTAAGTTTGGATTTGAAAAAAAGTTTTGTTGATTAATAGTTTTTCGGATTATTTAAATTTGTCATTTGGTTGTTTGAAGGGCAAAATTCAGAAAATAATAAATAACACATCTGGTAATTAATATCTTTTTAAGAGATTTTGTTAAAATAAACCAACGTTGTGAGATAAATATCTTTTCTAAGGAAATTAATTCGTTAAGTAAAACCTTAATTCACACTTGAGGAACTTTTCACGTCACTTAGCAAGCATATTCGTCTTATTAATCTTTTTAGATCATTTTTACATAATTCTCGTAGTTTAATTGATTAGTAATTCTATTATTAATATTAGTATAATTCCTAAAATTAGTTTTCTAAAAGTAGTTTAATTTCTAAAATCACAAAACTAAAAAGATAATCAAGCATTTTACTTCAAAACATAAACGTGGTTTTCAATTCAAATCTCAACGTGGATTACGACCCCGGAAGAATAATTTTTACTTTTCCTAAAGTGATTATTATTTCTACCGGGAATTACTATATTATTTTACTCGACACGTTTTGTACATATCAGTTTTTGGCGCCGTTGCCGGGGAGAGGTGTACCATCTACACGTGGTGTTTGAAGTTAGTGCCTTGAAGATCCTTTCTTCGGAAAGTTTATTTTCGTACTTATAAAAATAAAAATCCAAAAACATTTTCTTTTTTTTATTTTTATTTTTCTTTTATATAAATATTAAAAAATCCAAAAATATTTTCTTTTTTTTATTTTTATTTTTCTTTTATATAAATATTAAAAATTACAAAAATATTTTTATTATTTTTATTACTATTATCTTTAAAAAAGTTTCAAAAATATTCTCCTTTATCCTCTTATTTAGTTAAATTACTCTATCTTTTTTACCTCTTATCCGTCTAATTCTTTTTCTTGCTATGTCTTATCTCGGTGGAAGCTTTAAATGAGCAACTGGCAAAACTTTCCCGAGCTTTGAACCAAATTGAAAGACAAATATTATCTGGCCAATATAATTGCTCATGTTGTGGGGGTCCCCGAAATGGTGGAAATTGTCCCAGGTGTAGAATTGTAAGGACGGGGGAAACGGGTTTGTCTCATGACCAAATATCCTCTATTCTTTTAATGAACAACCTAATTTCTTTTACCAACCACCACAAACACCGGTTTGAGACATACGCGTGTGAGAAAGAATAGTGAAGGAAGAACTCACCCGGGCTATGATTGTCAAACGGGAAACACACTTCCAAACCTCATGATCAGGGTCCCATGTTACAATCAAGATTTTGGTTACTCACCAAAACTATTCTATTCTTAGCGTCAGCCACAATAGTTCGACTGTTGTGAGGTCTATGGAGGTCCCCATTATAGCTCTGATTGTCAAACCAGGAACAGCATGTCCTATGAGGCCTATTCTGGTAAACAGATTATGATTTACTTGTTTTTTGTACATCCTCCACAGTACCATATTGATCTGTTGACCCCTCGGGATTTAGATTCTGAAAGTCTTTTTATGCGTTCACACAGGGATGCTAACCATATTTTGGAGGAACTTCTTAGGACTCTAAAACTCAATTCCCCTGCAAGAGAACCTAATGGGAGTGATGATTACACAGAGGTGACTTATGACAAGGAGCAATGTTTAAGTGATCATTATACCGCTCCTGTCACACCTCCTGCATACATACCATTCATACCGTTCTTAGCTACCATGGAGCCTTTAGACACCTTCTTAATGGGGGATGAGGTTATTAGCACTATTCCCGAAAGGGAAAATAACAAATTCATAAAGTCTAGTGTTGATGATCTTGTCCCAATCCTAAGGGAGTCTGAGGTGACATCTGATAGTGATTTAGAGTGTGATATGTCTGCTACTACACCTTTGCCCACCATTGATGTTAGGGAAGAAAATTTAGATATCAACTTCCCTTTAGGAGAGAATTTAGACACTCTCTCAACGGGGGATGGGGAAATTGACTTCAATCCTATTAGGGACATAGAAGAACTAGAACGTTTACTAGCCGATGACCCTGTCCAATCCTAAGGGTGTTTGATGAACCTTTAGGTAATTCTGATTCGGTGCCTAGATCTTATGATGTGACTTTCTCAAACCCTTTCTTCGACTTTAATGATGATTATACCTTATGTTATGATAATCCACTTTTTGATGAGGATTTTGATGACATTAGTAGTCTGGACCCCCTAAGTCGACTCTAGTTATTGATGAGTCTTCTTTGCTAGTCACACCACTTCCCGATCCTAAGAAGATTTGCTTAAGGGAAGTGGAAAGATTTGATCCTTTCTTCTCCCTGGCATAGTCGGGTGATATGACGTGGGTGATGGAGAGACCTTCTTAAAGATTTCCCCATATGACATCACTCCGTCCTGCTGCATACTCACCTAATCCCAAGGGTGTTTGATGAACCTTTAGGTAAGTCTGAATTCAGTGTCGAGACCTATTGTGACTTATGACCTTATTTTTGGAAGAAGCTCACACTGAGATCCCCCCCCCTCTTCGCCTAGCGATTTAATTTCTACTGATATTGATGGTAGGTATTACAATTCAGAGGGTGACATTCTTTATTTTGAGCAATTGCTTAATGAAGATACATCTTCCGATGTATCTCAAGCATTGTTACCTACAGAGTCCTCCTTACTAGTTCCACCACTTCCCGATCCGAAGCAGATTTACTTATTCTTCTCCCTGACACAGTCGAGTGGGAAGACGAGGGTGATGGAGACCCCTTCTTTTAGTTCTCATCATATGCCATCACCCCGTCCTGCTGCATACTCACCTAAGGTGGTGATGTGTCGCTATTTCCATCCTCACCTCACATCGGGTGATGGATTAGACCATGGACCTAAAATGAAATAACCCTAGAGTCAAGCTAGAGACTCGAACAAAAACAAGCGCTTCATGGGTGGCAACCCATGCTTATCCTAGTAGTAATAATATTATATCAGTTTAGTAATAATAATGAATAAGTGTGGGGGAGTGCTTCTCTCCTTGTTGTGTTTCGTGGGTGCTTGTTTTTGCTTGCATGATTCCTTAAGATCATGAAGACCCGTTCTTGTTTTCAATCCTCCAATCACCCGGTCTTCGATCTTCTACTTATTTTGGAATCCTCAATCTTGATCATGTATATTTATTGTGTTTCCCCTTTCACACTTGGAATTACTAGCATTTGCCTTTTTCGTTCTTAATTGTAGGGGTGGCACCCGACATTTTTAAACATTGAGGCCAATGTTCGGTTCTAAGTGTGGGGGGGGGAATTTCTGCCAAAATTGATCATACATGTGCCTTGTTGTGTCCCTTGCAACCCCGTTTTAACGTAAATATTACTTTATTTTATGTAAAAAAAACATCTCTTAGTTATTGTTAGGTATGTGAATAAGTAGGCCCGTAGAACTAAGGATATTTTGATTTGACCGAGTTATGCACTCTAGCTCTCCCCTTAGCTTTCGAGACTAAGCATTTGCTAAACTTTAAAATTTTAGAAAAATCAAAAAATGATAGAGCTAGATATAAGTTAGATGCTAAGCGTGGAGTAGTTGGATTTCTTTAGAACTCATAGAGGTTAATTGTGGCTTTTTTCTCCCACCAGCTTAATAAATATTATATAATTGTTAAATAAATAAAGTTACTTTGGTTTTTGCGATTCTTTGTTTAGATCCCTTCGTAGAGATTCTTTCTGGTGAAAGTAAGGTACACATTGAGGTTC
>BQNB010026332.1:0-37129 GCA_026074375.1 Tanacetum coccineum | reverse complement strand
CAAAAAAGTAAGAAAAATAGTTAAAAATGAGCCATTATTTATAGGCAAAGATGGGAGCGTCTGTCAGCTGGACGGTCGCGACGGTACGAAATATATATGGGGACTGTCCCATAAATCAGGGATCGTGCTCTGTTCTTAGGACGCTCCCTTTTTGTCTTTTTATGGGGAAATGCTTTTATGGTTCAGGTGTTATCTAATTTAGGGGGAAAACCAGATTTTTTAATATTTATTTTAATAAAACATTTTTTAATATTACAAAAAAACTTTTCTAGTTGATTTTTGTAAAAAGTAATTTGTTATATTTTTAAAAATATAAAGTTTTAGACAAAAATTATTTCTTTGATAATCCATCATGTTTAGTGTTTGTTTGTTCATACCTTAAGTGATTTACGTCGAAATGGAAATTTAAGACTAATAAATTGTTTACGTTTATTTTTACGTGGAATGTTTTTACATTTTGTGATTATCAAAACGTAAAAAAGTCGAAAAATATAAATAACATTTTTTGACATTATTTGTATTACCATTTTATTTTTATAATGTATGATTGAGTGATTATTATATACGTTTTCGATTTTCATATATTTAGAGACTTTTTTATTTTCGGTGATCTTCATTATCTGTATATCTTTTACCTCTTTATTGAATTGATTTACGTTTTATTCATTATATTATTTTGAAAACACAATTGTTAGTAAATTTATATTCAAGTTATGACTTTAATGTTTACTTATATATTAATGACAAAGATCAAACTTTTGAAAATATTTTGAACGTACGCCCAAGTAATAAACTTAATACATTCATTATGATAAACCTTTTTAAAGGCTTATAATTGTGTTGTGACATTAATTTATAAACCTTTTTGTTTTATAAATTTATCCTCAATTTATATAAATCTTTTCAAGTTTTATAAACACCTCACATAATTCAAGTGCATTAAATTTTGAAAAGGTTCAATATTTTAAATCTCTTCATGCCACACAAGCTTGAAATAGATATTTACTATGATTTACAAGTTTTTAAACATTTTCATAAATTTATAATAAACCTTTTTATAAACCATCACAGTGAATGCACTTAGTTCAATATTACTCCCTCCGTCCCAAAATTATTGTCCCCCGACAAAAAACACACAGTTTAAGAAAAGTGCGTTTATTACTGCTTTCTCTTTCTTACTTTTTGACAGAATGACAGTTTTACCCTTAGCTAATTAATTAAAGTCTTCTTTAAAGTTTGTAATATTAATTTCAAACAAGAATAATATAGTAAACTTGATCACAATTCCCTATCTATTTTTAGTAGTTGACAATTAAATTAGAACAACTCAAAAAGAAAAAGTGAACAATAAAAATGGGACGGAGGAGTGATAGAACATGAACTAAAAAGCAACGACAATGGTGCTTATATGAAATGGCTTAAAAAAGACTCTCAATAAAGAGAGAACTTTATTGTGATATTTAATGAGGTAGGTCCTTATTTATAAACCTATTTATTGTAATAAATGGTGTGTAGTCAAAAAAACTAAACGCAACATAATTAAATTATGAAAAATGATTATTATGCCTAATTAGCAAACGTACTTATTTAATAATTTGATTGGTGGATTTAAAAAAGTAATTGGCAAGAATATGAAAAAAAAATGTATAATATAATTATACAAGTCATTTATACATTAGACATATATTTATAAGTAAATTATAAGCGTAAATAGCTTTACTCTTAAATTATTTCCTTCAAGAACCACAAAAACATACCAAATCTTCAATACTGGATAGCGCATATTTAATGTTTGATGACTAACTTTGAATTACTATCCAAGAAATTCGCCAAGCTCTATAATTAGCCTACAAGCCATAATTGACAATATAATTATGGAATTGAAAATGTAATTTATTACTCATTACTATGCTTGAGAAATATCGATTGTATACTTATCGATTGCAATTCTTTTTCATTAAAGAAATAACATTGTCCGTAATATATGAAAGATAAATTGGCAAGGGGCAATACTTCAAATTCAATTCAGTGCTACATGCATGAGAGAGGTGCCACTCAAGATGAAGCTCGAACGTATATCAAAAACTTAATCATAAGAACAAGCAAGTGCTAATTCTCTATTTTCGCAAGAGTTTAGCACTTACTTGTTCTTTGTTTAGTTTCTTACACGTCTGCATGATTCGGTTTTTGATATACGTTCGAGCTTCATCTTCGGTGGCACCTCTCTCATGCATATAGCATTGAATTGATTTTGAAGTATCGCCCCTTGCCAATTCATCCTTCAAATATTACGAACAATGTCATTTCTTAAGTGAATAGAATTGGAACTAGTAAGTATAGACAAGGGTTTTTGAAAGGATACAGAGGCTTTTCCTAAGTCATCAGCGAAAATATTAGCGATGAGTAATAAATTACATTTTAAAGTGTTTCCACGCATGAGTATTACAAGATCGATATTGACTCATAAGTGTCCAAGTTCTCTTGAAGTCTTGGAATATATCTGGTGTGGTACCACCATGCTTCTTCTCCGTTCCTTCAGAATCTTCAGTTGTTGTACCTATAGATGATTTGTTAGTCGATAAAGGGAAAAATGTAAAATCAAGTTTCTTTTCCAATAAGAAGGAAGCCCATGATTCTTATTTAGAGTTCAAGCAGCAACAAATGGAAATGAAAGAAAAGACGTGTCAACGACAGCAAGAAGAAAAGAAGATTTAACAAAAGCAAGAAAAAAACGACCTAACCATCAAATGTTCATGTTTCATCAAGAAAAACAAAAGAACAAAGACATCTTGTTCTATCATCCAGACCATTTGTCTGAAAGACAATGAGACACTACAAGAAAAACTAGAACGGGCGACGAACTTTTTCCAGGCGACAAATGTCGCCCGGGAAAAGTCGCTAAACGACAAAAATCCGTCCGACATGGCACAAATTCTCATAGACTTTTTAGTCAAAGTATGTGGAGAGTTTCCCGGGCGACATGTCGCCTGGGATAACTTGGTTTAAATTTGACCAAAATAATCAACGAAAATCCTGGCGGTAAATTTTCCCGCTCACCTTTCCCGGGCGACATGTCGCCCGGGATAACTTTTCAGTTTAACTTTGTGATTAACGAAAATACTTGTGAACAACCCCGCCAATTCATGATATATTATACTCATGAGCTATATGGGTATGTAGTTATTGTAGTGTGAGGTAACTATGACTGTCTTTGCGCGTAGCGACTCGTCGCAGATCTCCTGCGATAGAGCGATAGAGTTTTGCTTTTATTATTAAGAGTATATTTTCGCTTATATCAGTTGTGGCTTTTTGTAATATGCCTATGTCTGTAGAGAGAACATGTATATCTGTTTGTAGATGATAGGTTTATAACATATTTCTCCGGGCAGAATTCATTAAAGATTTTAATCGGAAGACTAAAGTCACTGTTGAGAACATTTGTCTACGAATTGATTAGAGATTTTGTATAGTCACTGAAGAGAAGTAGCCAAACGATGGAAATCCGGGTAGAGATATGATTTCTCCGCGCTATTTGGGTAGAAGATCACGGGGTCTCTTAAGCACGACAAAATAGTCTGATCGCAGGCTTTCTATGCATGTGTAGATAGTGCGACACCTAAAACGTCTCGTAGTTGCTTATACTATATTAAATTTCTGAGTGATGTTAGGATGTCTTATATCAGAGTTATTGGTGAAGTGCCTATGCGTCGCTCCCTTCTCGCTCGAGTTGTATATTACTATAAGCCATATTTGTTCTCTTCTCCGCCCATATCTTATGTCGATCCTCATCAGTCTACCTTCTTTCCTATACTTATATAAATTTCGGTTTCTTGTGTTGTTTTAAAATATGCGTTTAACATATAACTATATAAAAACTATATAAAAAAAACTCCGTTTTCTCGGTTCGTTGTGTGGTTTTAAATAATAATTATATAAAAAAACACTCCGTTTTTTCGGTTCGGTCAGGATATGCACTACCCTTCTATAGTTGAACATGATATACCGTATACTTTTTCAAGATGCACATTCGTCAAGTAACACAAAAACAAACATTCATTTAGTTAAATATTATACATACCACTTGTAGTAACACAAGCGACTTACAAACAGACACTTAAACATATTAGAACGATAATCATACGAGACTTACATACCGACGCTTAAAGCATACGAATTACATTCCAAATGACAAACTACTCCAAATCAAGTTTTCCCATGTTATTGTAAACTTCGTGAAATAGTGCGGCTGAATTAACTGTGTGTTGTTCCGGATGCATATACATATCCACCGTTGCCTCGAGTACCGTTATCTTATCAAGCAAGTGCTTGCAGTTTGAGCACTCTGCATTTCTTGAAGTTCCCAGAGAATAGCTTGGAGGTGTTGAAGCTCCTGGAGAATAGCGTGGAGGTGTTGAAGATCCTGGAGAGTAAATTGGAGTCGATGAAGATCCTGGAGAATAAATTGGAGCCGTTGAAGCTCCAGGAGAACCAACCAGTAGACGGACTCGTTCCTCCTTCCACAAAAAAAATTTACATCCGAAAGTGTTTTCGCGAGGCTGTTAAAGAGTAAACATAATAAGTTTTAACAACTAACCACATTATTTATATATTACACAAAAAAGCATGTGATTGTTCACCTTTGATCGTAGACATCTAATGTACAACGATACCATATTGACTCATCTGTTGAACATCTAATGTGTAACGATACCATATTGACTTATTCGTTGAACATCTAATGTGTAACGATACCATATCGACTCATCCGTTGAACATCTAATATGTAACGATACCATATTGGGCGAGCTAACGGGGTTTCTGTCTTACTTGAATGATATTAGGTGGATTTACTCGTCTAGAGCGTGGAACTCTCCTATTTCCTCTAGAGAGATAAATTACTTAAACAAATTGGCGCCATCTGTAGGACCCCTGATATTATCTACCAAGAATGACTAGTCCAAAAGAGGTGGAGGTCTGGAGGGTCATGACGGGTACGAGAAGGAATCCCCTTAACAAAAGACAAATCATAAGGGCACATATCCACCATGAAGTTATAATCAAAGATCACAACAAGCTGAACCAAGCTAAACCCGATACGGCTGAACTTCGAAATAGAAGAACAAGACCCCAATGAAGATCGCATTGTGAAGGGAAAGGAGATTGATGATGAAGATTTAAGTAAGCCTTTCAAAGAAACATTAAGACGCCCTTTACGCGAAGATGAATAATCGAGTTCTTAGGTCCAGATAAGCATGCCACCAAAATTGCATTTACGAGGGTCCACTGATCCAGCAGGACATTTGAATCAGTTTTGTGGGGGGCTGCGAACTCAGGGGAATGGCCCATGCCGGTAATGGTGGTCCGAATGTTTCAGAAACATTGGACGGATCAACCTGGGGTTGGTTTCGAAGAGCTGTCCCCATAGATAGTAGGAATGGTGGAGCTGAGAGAGGCTTTTCACCACGAGTATTCAACCATGAAAGCGGTGTTATAAGAACCTCACGAAATCCACCAAGATAGTGAGGGAAAGCCATGCAAAACCCATAACGACATTAAAGGAAAGATGGTAGTGAGACGGGATTCATCATTGGTGTTCGGAAGTTCATGAAGTTTTCATTCATTCATGGACCTTGTTTAAGTCCCTCCGAATTAGCCAGCGTTTTGCCTAGTAAATGTGCCCAAGACAGTCAATGAAGTGATGAAACGTTTTTTTTTTTTATTTTTCTTTAATAATCCTACGATAAGATTTTGTGTTTTTTTTTTTTTTTTCTAGATTCTATAGTTTATTTCTTATTTTCAGTTTAGGGATTGTGTTCGTAAGGGCCGAGAAGGCATTCGCCCTTGCGGAAATACGCTGGGAGAATCACGGGACATCCATCGCCGATTGTCTTTTCCGGCAGGGTCACGAGATGTCCACCAACGACTGACATTTTCAAGCTGCCAGATGAGACGACCTGAGGACGGTCGGGATACGGTCCTGGGAAAAGATTTCCAGAAGAAAATGGCGACTATAGGAATTCTTATAAGGTCAAAGACAACTTCAATACAGGAAGACACAGAGATTACAGAGCTCTGTTCCCCCAAAGGGAGCACACAAACAGACCCGTTTGGCCGGTACCTTTCATTTGATTCCTTGCGAAGTGCCTAAAGAAATTACTAGCAACGGAAACGCTAACTGCAACTACACCCAAGGACAGTGGCTAATCCGTTAAGGTTCGGGTGCGACCAGGACAAAATACTGTGATTATACTCCAGGATAAGGCGTCATCACCCAAAGACTGTATCCAATGGAAGCAACTAGAAATCTGCTCTTAGAATCAGGAAGGCTTAATCACTTGATGCAAGATCTAAGGCAAAGGGTTGAAAGGAGACAAAATAGAAACCTCCGGTTCAGTATGGTAATTACATGGGTCAACGTTCACCTCTTTCTATAAAGAAGAAACGAAAGGACTGAGAAGCAACGGAGTCCTGGATGAAACACCCCTATCTCTTCTCCCAGCCTAATTATGACAGATGATTTGTTTGCGTCGGATGAGCCACTAATAATAGAAGCAGAGGTTGATAAGGTTATCACATAAGGTGGGTTATGTGGACGAAGGATATCGGTGAAGGTCATGTTGCGAACATTACTTCGAGAAACCTTCCGGAGGAGAGTGAGGGCCGGAACCGGGAATAGGAAAACTTGAAAGGATTTGGTGGGTTTCGCAGGGGTAAGGTAGCATACACCTTGGGAAAAATTGACCCTGAAGTATGCTTCGTGGAATGAAGGGATGAGCCGGAGGACATCAATGAGATTCGATATCATCCGCGCACCATCCCCTTAATGTAATACTGGGGGGGCCAGGCCTTTGGAAGATTACTGCATGCCATCCATCAATATTCATTCAATGATCAAATTTCCAACTCCAAAGGGAATAGCTACTTTGATCGCTCGAACAATTCAATTGCTAAATGCCGACTCAGAGTAGGAGAAAACATCTGGCTACGGGAAGAAACGCCTAAGAAGAAGAGGGCGTGGATGTTACCGAGCAGATAATTGTCTAACCCTTAGCTTTCTAGGACCAAATGGTCACATTGGAGGAAGACTTCTCCAAGGGCTGTATGGAGCAGCTAAAAAACGCTTTCTAAAGGCAAACTGGAGGTGTTCGCTGGGAACTGCCGACATGACGGGAGTCCTCGAAAGGTCATAGAGTATGTTCACTGTAAAACCCTTCCCTCCGATCCTGTATGTCAAAAGAGAAGAACTTTCTCCCAGAAAAAAATTTTTTTTAGAGGGGAAGAAGTTGTAAAACCTAAAAATCTCAACAAGTGTAAAATTACCAAAATACCCCTAACGCAATAAAATCCATAAAAGCATGAATAAATTTCATTTAAATGTTAGAAATTATAAAAATGCAACATGTGACAATTATGAAAATTATGTAAGATTAAAATACTTTATATTATGCAAGAAAAATAATTAATAATTATATATATATATTTAGCCGAAATTATATGTATTTATTTAATTATACTTTACAAATTAAATCAAATAAAATAAGGATAAATACAAAATAATTTGGCTAATTTTAAAATCTGATTTTAGTCTAATTAAAAAGCCCAAAATTCGGCCTAATATCCTAGTATATCTTTTATACATTTCATTTTATTAATTCCTAAAAACTAAAAATCCCGAAACCCTAAAAAAATCAAAGTGGCGGCATAAAAGTTCTTTCAAAGGCTAGGACGAATTTTCTAAGGTGTTTTGAAGGTCAAGGATCGTGGGAAAAATATTGGAAAGATTGTTTAAGGCTTGGTTCGATTGTGGTATTTGTTTTGGGTTCGTAAATCACAACCGGGTTCAATAATTCGAAAAATCACCAAGGATCATCAAAGGTATTTTTGTACCTCATTTTTCATCATTATAATTCATAAAATGCTTAAGAAAAATTATCATGCATGTTATATTGATTTTATAAATTAAAACATGTTCGAAACCCTAATTTTTAGCTAATTATGAAATCGGCATAAAAATTATTTGTACAATTGATTTTATATTTTTCTAAGGTTGTTTATATCATATATGACTCAGATAAATTGTTGGAAAAATTTAGGAAGGATTCGAATAATTATTGGGGATTTTCTTGGTTTGCCGATTTTCGAATAAAAGGAAAAAGGAAAGAAAAATGATAAAATAAATTAGGGTTAGGGTTTTGCTATTTTTTCCAGGTTCAATTAATGCTAATGAGTGGGTAATAATTGTGTTTGTGATTGGGAAAAATTTAATTGGGGTTTTGTTGATTTAATGAGTTATCCGATTTGCTATTTAAAGTATAAGGGTGTGGATGTGTAATTTCTAAAACAATGATGCCTATTTTAAACATGTTATTAGTACAGTATTATAATCCTGAATAAAATAAGTTGTGAGGGTAGTATACAAAGTCATAATGATAATTATTTTGGATTAAAATGGTTAATTACATATAATAAGTAATTAGAAATTAATTTAATTAAAAAGAGGGACAGAAATTGTAAATCCTGAAAAGTGGAAGGTTGGTTAGTATTTAATGAGAAAGTATGAATTTGTCCATTTGAATCTATAAGGACTTTGTTATGTAATTATGGATAATAATAAATTGTTTTAAAAATAAATAAACAAAAAGGGTCAAATATGTAAATTATGAGTAAATTAAAGGGTTTGACCTGTAAATATAGAAAATTGGAAGGTAAAAACTGAATAAAATGTTAAAACATAGATATTTACAAACTTTTAACCTTGAAAATTGTTGATTCTGTATATTAAAACCCTAAACTATGGAAAGATCCTGTACATATTATAACCTATAACTAGTAAGGTTGACATTGATAAGTCCCCAAGCTAAGTCAAAATACTTAATAGAATCTCAAATGATGAATATTACTAAAAATAGAAAGTTTCTAAAAATGGACAAGTTACTAAAAATGGAAAGTTACTAAAAATAGAAAGTTACTAAAAATGGAAAGTTACTAAAAAAAGAAAGTATAGGCTTAAATGAATGGTTTGTAATTCGAATTTATATCATTTCTTTAGGTTCGGGCTCGGGTCCCAGAGGGAGTGATTATTTGATATTCCTGTGAGGTGTTTCTTTGAATATTGCATTGCTTCGGAATAATGTACAGATTTCTGACCTTATCGATAAGTTTCTCATACATATTCCTCTCTAATCTTTGATTACTTTATGTGAGTTCTACATTTGCTCTGAGCCTTATAATCTTGGTTTCTCTTTATATGTTCTGTTATTATGTTCTTATTTGACCCTGCTATGTCTACATATGATATTTTGAACCTCTGGGCATTGACCCTTTGCTATGATCCCCTTGATATGAACTAATTGATATGAACTTTGCTTTGAGAACCTTCAGTTTGAGAACCGAGCCACTATTTGTTTCCTAGCCATGAAGGTAACATGGCCGTGTCATTGATGCACCTTTGGCATGACTCATGTGTGAGTGAGTGATTTCTCACGCCGTCCCCCATTTGATATTATATGCGCATTATGAAGATTATTATTTGTTTAAGGGGCGTATGGATGCATCCTAGATTTGTTTTGTATTCGATGGATTATGACATTATGATATATGTATATTTGGTGACTGATTGTTGTGGTGCATTCCACGTCTTTTTATTCCCCCCCCCCACAAATTTTGGGAGCTCATGACTCCATGGTTACTATGATATGATTTGTTTGGGCTTGGTAATTGGACTTGATTTGACTTTCTGATTCATCTTACCTTACACTATGATTTGATCTTCTGATTTGTCTTACCTTATATTTGTATTCCTTTGATCATGTCTTGTGATATCCTTTGTACCTTATATCGTATCCTTTGATTTTCCGTTATCTTTTGCGTTCGATTATATATATCTGTTCACTGGGCTTTGTAAGCTCAGCCACTTTCTTTTCTAGCGGTCAAGGTATCCTAAGCTTATCTAAAGGTTGCTTTCGGATTAATGAGTGCGAGGTGGAGGACTTTACCCTAGAGATTTTATTTTTGATATATGATTTGTCATTTATCGAGACATTCGTTATTTCGGTTATTTTGTTTGGATATGTCTGCATTTTAAGAAACTTATGTACCTTAAGTCATTTACTTAATTTCCCTTTGGTATTTATATTTAAGACTGTCCGCTGTTTTATGCTTGTTTTAATGATTAAGGTATGCCTTTATGACACACCATATTTGGTAATTACATCACCCTTTTGGGTCGGGGCGTTACAGGTATAGTCCTCATCATCATCATAGCAAATGGGAATCTTCCAATATCGATCTTTAGCAGCTTGATTTTCTGCATTTCGCCTTTCTTCTTCCTTCTTTTGTATAATTTGACCAACCATATCATATATGGATGTCATTTGCTCCATGATCTTATTTTGAGAATTTAGAAGCTCATTTTGAGCATTGAAGATTGGATAAATTTGACGGTAATATTGTCGTGGGTTGAATTGTCAAAGCGAAAGAGATTAGAATCAAAGCAAGATTTTTGCGTCATATAATAGTCCCATTACATCGTGACATTGAAAAGTCTCATGAGAACCCCGCAATTTACACAAACAAAGATATTGTTTTGTAAAATCATAAAAAGCCTTACTTGAAATTAAAAATCAATGATTGTAACCAGAGAACGGATTATCGGAAGAGATGAGACCGGGAACATGAGGTGTACAATAGATGACCAAAACCGCCTCGTTTCCCGAGTAGATGCAAAATTCACAAGAATACATAGGAGGGTTTTGTGAGGGTGAATGAAAAATTGATAGGTGAATCATCAACAAAGTTGGTGTTATGAACTTAAGGTAATGATATTTCTATTCGGAATAGCACGTCTGATAAAACTTAGGCAAAGATTTGTGGAGCTCATAATCAAAGGTTTGATTGCATGTTCCGGATTAGAATAATCAGAGCTTTCAGAGGACAATAATTAACCAAATATGAGCACCTACCCCACAAAACTTACAAGTGCAGATCGTTGACAAAAGATCCATCAAACGAATCCACACACTCGTAATAACAATTGTGGGTTAATTTATGTAGGGACTTTGCGTTGGAATTTTCCACCGGGGTCCTGTTGACAACAGAATGGTTTTCGAGAGCATTACAACTTTGGTTATCGGTACAACGATGACTCGTAAGTTTTTTAGAAGGACTGGAAAATTCCAATTCCATGACAAATAGATAAACCACTTCCTTTAATTTCTTTCACCATAGAGCACATCCTTGACAATTTGGACCTTCAACCGGGTTTCCACAATTCACACAATCTTGAGGGAGTCGTTGAGAGGAGTCGGGTGTTTTAGGAACAAGAATCTTGTCTTCAAGACCTCCTTTAGAACAACCACAAGATTTATTGTACAAAGCTCCACAAGACGAACATTCCATAATCGTGAAGAGGGGATTCAAACGATAATCGAGTGACGCCATAAGAATTAAACAATATAGAGGGTTAAGAAAAGAATTAAATGGATAAGAACAAAAAGAAGATTATTTTTGGACTTTTAAGTTTTTTAAACAATTCATTTTATTAAAGGACAAAATGAGATAAGACAACTTAAACCAATTAATCAACAAGCTTCACGGTAGCTCTTTAAAAGAAAAACGCACAAAGGAGTTTGTTTAACTTTAAAAGGTGAGTCGTATGTCGCAAGTGACACAAAAGGTAAGTTTTTGATCTTTGGTTCGGGAACTTATTAATGGATAATACTTCAGTTGAAAGTATTATATGTTGGTGTTCTTTTACCAACTTGGTAATTTTTATTTCTTTTTATGGACAATGTTTTTATTTTTTTTTTATTTTTTTTATTATTATTATATTTTTTTTATTATTATTTTTTTATTTTTCTTGCTTTTATATACTAATAAAAGAAAATGAAAAATATTTTTGTATTTTTATATTTTTATAAAGAAAAATAACTTCACAGGGAAGGTTCTTCAAGGCTCGAACACAAACAATCCCGTAAAAATCACTACAGCTCTCCCCGGCAGCGGCGCCAAAAACTGATTCGATAATTTAGTCTATATAAAATAATATATCCTAAATACCAAATAGTAATAGTATAGTAAGTATCCCGTTAGATAAGACAATTACTTTAGGAAAAATAATAGTCTATCTTCCGAGTGTCGTTTCCACGGCGAGAGATGAATTGAAATTCATGAGAATGTTTCGTTTGGTGCTTGAATGACAAATATTTTGGTTTTGGTTTTAAACTATTTTTGTACTAAAAATTAAACTAATATTAATTCTAAGATTAAAAACTAAAAGATTATACTAAAATTGATAAAAATGACAAATATGCTTGCTAAGTGACGTGAAATGTTCCTTAAGTGCGGGCTTAGGTTTAACGAATAAAAATCCTTAGAAAACAAGTTGCAAGAAATTAAATAACAAGTAAAGTAAAATGCTTTTTAAAATAAATGACAAGTATTTAAATTGCATTAAAAGTAAATGACGGTATGTAAATTGACTATTAATTTTTTAAAACCTTTTTTAAAACCGCACATTAAAATTCCAAATCACTAATACTTAGCAAACAACACAAGTTAAAGTACTCACTACCAATGGCAAATAAAAGAATAAGTCATACATATTATAAATAACTAATTAAATCTATCACAATTAATAGAAAAATGATAGAAAGTATGAAACCAAATGAAGAGCCGCAAATAAACGATAACCCACGCCCGATCTTATACTAACTTAATTCAACAAATAAGTTTATCACTTTTAAGTTCTACTTCACTAATTAGCAAATAAATGTGTCAACTTTATCTACTAATTACTTTCATAAAAATTATAAAGATAAAAACTTTATCTATTTATCAACCTTATAAGACCTTACGCTCCAAGCCTTAGATTGAAGAAGATGGAATAAGAAATAAGACATGAAAAGTTAAGACAAAATAATCTAATAAGATGAAACTTTTAGAAAAATAAGCTTAATTTTTGAAAACTAATTGTTGTAAAAAATAAAACTAGATATTAAATCTATATTTAAAAAACTACTTTTGAAATAAAAACTAAGAACAAGCTAAAAAGCTATCATGGCTTTTTCCAAAGTAAAGGAATAAAATGAATAAAACTTATAAATAAGCCACTTCACAATAAGGCAAACAAATACCCTTCTTAATAAGCCCTAGCTAAACAAGCTATAAGAAAAACAGTAAAGTTTAGAACTTTAATGACTAAAATAAGCTAAATAATAAGCTCCGAAGATAAAGGTGCTTAAGAACTTAATGAATAAGGTCGATAGGAACTCATAACGACCCTTTTTATAAACATACGAATTGAGCTTAATCAAACAATAAGCATTTTTGAAAAAGTAAAGACAAGAAAAGAGAAAAAGATGAGTTAAGCAAAAACTATTTTAGAATTTATTCTAAAGACAATAAGCTAAAAGATAAAAACTTTAGATCTAAATCCACCCGAAACTAAGGTGTTCAATCAAGTGAACTCGGATCGGGTATATTTAAGGATTTAGATCTAAGAAAAATAAGCTAGAATTAAAAAACTAAATTTATGCTAAAAAATAAGCTAGAAATATAAGATCTATTATTTTTAGATCTAATCCACCCGAAACTAAGGTGTTCAATCAAGTGAACGAGAGACGGGTATTTTTAAGGATTAGATCTAAAAACAATAAACTAGAAAAATAAGCACTCGAAAATAAGCTAAAATAAGCTCACTCGAAAAGCTCTAAATCAAAAACAATATAAAATAAGCTAGTCTAAATAAGCTATTAAGGAAGCTTATTAGAATATAAGCTTAAGAGATCGGATCCAAAAATAAGCTATAAGCATGAGCTTAATTGGAAATAAGCAAAAGAAAAGAAAGAGTAGAAGAATAAGCATAAATAATAAGCATAAAGATAAAAAGCATTAATTAAAACCAACCTTAAACATCTTCATTAATAAGCTCAAAATCTTGATTACAATAAGCTAAATAAGCTTAAAAAGCTTTTACAATAATAAGCTAAACTAATCTACTCCTAAAACTAATATATAAAAAAACACACTAAAAAAAACACACTAAATTCTACTCTACTAAATTCTAACACCCCTCTCAGCTGCTGCGTGCCTTGTATTTATAGCCAAAGTAGGTGAGGGTATTTTCGTCATTTCAGGTACCCAACCAATGATATTGCTGGATCTAGGGGTAATTTGGTCATTTTGCACTCCACCAACCGCCTCATTATTGCACACGCCTGACGCTACAGTACCTCGTACTGACACACGCCAGTGCCACGTGTCACCTTCTTATTGGTCCAGCCGCCACCTGCTACAGTACCTCGTACTGACGTGTCTGCCACCTAGTACTGCTGCAACGTGGCAATTTCACTGTTCACCCCCGCCGTTGATATATTATATACGTGTTGATTCGGACTGATCAATTTTTGGCGCCGTTGCCGGGGAGAGGTGTAGCGATTTTTACGGGATTGTTCGTGTTTGAGCCTTGAAGATCCTTTCTTCGGGAAGTTTATTTTCGCTCTTATAAAAATATAAAAATCCAAAAATATTTTTATTTCCATTTTATTTTCTTTTATATAAAATTAAAAAAAAACAAAAAAAAATTCCTTAAAAAATATATAAAAATAAACAAAGTTGGTAAAAGAACACCAACAAATAATACCTTCAATTGAGGTGTTATCCATAATAAGTTCCCAACTCGAATAAAAAAATCAAAAACTTGCCATTTGTGTCATTTACGAGGAACAGCTCACCTTAAATAGTAAAATTTTTAAGAGCTACCGTGAAGTAAGTTTGATTATTTGGTTCAAGTTCTCTATCTTATTATCCGTTAAAATTAGATTAAAAACCAAAAATAATCTTCTTTTACTTCTTATCCATTTAATTCTTTTCATTAACCCTCTAAATTGTTTAATTCTTATGGCGTCACTCGATCATCGTTTGAACCCCCTCTTCGTGATTAAAAAATGCTCGTCTTGTGGAGCTTTGTACACTGCGGACGTTTGTTGTTCAAAAGGAGGTCTTGAAGACAAGATACTTGTTCCTAAACTTCCTCAGAATTGTGCAACTTGTGGAGACCCGGTTAATGGTCTAAATTGTCAATCTTGTGCTTTTATGCGAAAGTGTTTGAATGAAGGTTGGTATACAATTCATGATGAAAACAAAATTCTAAACACCTCCAAGTCATCCAATCACAACACTAACGTTGTTAGTGCACCTCAAGAGCCATTCGTTGTCAAACAAGACCCCGGTAAAAAATCCTCGCAAAGTCCTCCACATATTGACCACAATTATTGTTACGAGTGCGGTGATTCGTTGAACGATATCTTTTGTCAACAATGTACTTGTACGTCTTGTGGGAAAGGTGCTCATTATGGTTACAATTGTCCACCGCAAATTCTGATTATCTCTAATCCGGAACCATGCTACAATCAAAACCTTAATGAGATCCTACAAAATTTGCAAAGTTTGCAACAACAATGTCTTTTGGGTACGTGCCAACAATGTGGTTGTAATGAATATGATGGAGTTTGTTTTTATTGTACTATTGGAAATGAAACACCAATTAATTTTTCAACTCCGTACTCTTCTAACGATTCTCCAAGTTTTGCAAACCACCCTCCACAACCCCAATACGTACCATACTCTTGTGAGTTATGTGGGAACGATTCTCATTACGGTTACAATTGTCCACCTCAAGTCCCGTTTGTCTACAATCAGGACCCGTGTTTCAATCAAAACTTTGATTATTTTCCATAAACTTCACCAAGTTTTCCACAACAATATCCTTGTTGTAAAGATTGTGGGGGTCCTCACGAGACTTTTTAATGTCAATCGATGAATGAAGACTATTATCATGAGCAAAATTCTTTCTATGTTTCTAATTATTTCCGCTTTGACCAAACTCAACCCCCACAATATACCGTCAATCATCCAATCTTTAATGTTCAAAATGACCTTCTCAAATCTCAAAATAAGCTTATGGAGCAAATGACATCCATATGTGATATGGTTGGTCAAATTATGCAAAAAAGAAAGAAGAAAGGCGAATTACGGAAGATCAAGCGGCTAAAGATCGATATTGGAAGATTCCTATTTGCTATGATGATGACGAAGACTATATCATTGCAATCACACCCGTTTTATCAACCAAGGAGCCCGTTGACTCTCTCATAATGGAGGATGAGCATCTTGACACTATTCCGGCAATGGAATCGGACGAAGTAATAAAGTCTAGTGTTGAGAACCTTGTCCCAATCCCAAGTGAGTCCGAGGGTATTTCCGACGATACGTGTGATGTGCCCGTTTGTGAAGATCCTTCTACTTTTGATGCTTTAAAAGATCATTCTGAGATTTTATCCGATTCCAACGATGATGGTACTTCGAGTGATGACGATGATTTTGAGGACATCGAGTACATGAGCTTAGAAGAAGTGAATGATGTTAATCAAGAGAAGAAAGAGTTTAACTTAGAAGATATCCTTCAAATTCAAGATGTTATTCTTCGAGAGAAATTATTGAACATCAATCGTCTTATTGCTAATATCAAATCTTTGAATGACAATCCTACTCCTAATCGTGTGCTCAATTCTCCTTCTCCTATCCCCGTCGCGGATAACCTCTCTCTCTTATTCGGATAATTCTTTACCCGAATTCGAGTCTTTTAGCGATCATACGGAAGAGACGAGAAGTGGCAGTACCACTACTCATGCTAATTACTCTCTTCCCGAGTATGATTCGTTTCTTTTTTAGATTGAGCCCGATCAGGGAGGGTTGACTAGTGTTGTTATTTCTGATAATCCAAATGACCCTCTTTTGGAACTTCCTCAGTTTGAATCATTTCATTTCGATCCGTCATTTCCTCGTCCTCCTCCGGAACCACCGGATGTTGAGATTAGCTTAAATTTTGAGCCCGATGCGCCCGTGATTAACAATTTTGATGAGCTTAATGAAGACGAATGTTTTGACCCAGGGGGAGGTGAGATTAATGTTTCTCAAAATGTTGAAGATGACGATTCCTTCACATTTGTCATTCGGACTTTTCTACCATTTCTCACCTACCCTGAGGATTCTCCTTTACCTCCCTCCTCCGGGAATGAAGACACAATTTTTGACCCCGGCATTTCCACTTTTCATTTTTCTTCTCTTAAGCCAGTGGCATATGAAAATCCAATAGTGATTTTTCTATTCTTCTGTTTCTGCCCCAAGGACAAAGGAATTCGGGGAGAGTCAAGCTAGAGACTCGCACAAAAACAAGCGCTTCTCGGGAGGCAACCCGTGTCTTTTATTTCTTTCTATTTTCTTAATAAATAAGTGTGTGATTTTATAGCCCAAGTGTGGGGGCGTGCTTCTTTCTTTGGTTTGTGTATTGTTTTTGCTTGCAGGATTCCTCAAGATCATGAAGACCCGTGCTTGTTTTCAATCCTCCAATCATCCGGTCTTCGATCTTTTGCTTATTTTGGAATCCTCAATCCTGATCATGTATATATATATATTAAAAAAAATATATATGATGAGGAAAATATAAAAATATATAAATAAGTAGGCCCGTAGAATTAGGTAGCTTTTGACTTGACCGAGTTTTACACTCTAGCTTTCCCCTTAGCTTTCGAGACTAAGCGTTTGCTTAACTTTAAAATTTTGCAAAGAACGAAAAATGATAGAGTTAAATATAAGTTTGATGCTAAGCGTGGATTAGTTGGATATCTTTAGAGCTCATAGAGGTTAATTGTGGCTTTTTGCTCCCACCAGCTTACTAAACGCTATATAATTGTTGAATAAAATAAAGTTGCTTTAGGTTTTTGCGATTCTTAGTTTAAATCACTTCGTAGAGATTCCTTCTGGTGAAAGTAAGGTACACATCGAGGTTTTGTCAGTGTTGTGGGGAAATAGACTCCTGGACCATGGTCGGCTCGCATACCGATGTGGCAGTTGTTAAAAGACCACAGGACTTGAAATTTGGCTAATAATAATAAGTTATGTAATAAACCGAAGCCGAAATAAGACTTCTGGATCATGGTCGGCTCGCATACCGATGTGACAGTCGTTTAAAGGGTGGAGGTAATAATAATAAAACTGTGGGCTGATAAAAGTTTACTGCATCTTGCCGGCTCACAACCGATGTTGCAGTCTTCTAAATAAGGCACATAGTAATAATCCGAGACTGATAAAAGTTTGTTGCATCTTGCCGGCTCACAACCGATGTTGCAGCCTTCTAAAAGGTCGAGGAAATTACCGAGGTCGAAATATGTTTGCTGCATCTTGCCGGCTCACAACCGATGTTGCAGCCTTCTAAAGGACTGAGGTTTAATAATGTTAAGTATAAAGCCAAATTTTGACTCCGGGGTTATCTAAATAAAGCCTCCGTCTCTGGACTCGTAGTTGAGTTGTTGCGGATGAAATAAAAAGGATAACCCCTAAATCATACGAAATTAGAACCTTAATGTGAACCTTATTCTCACCATATCGTCTCTTTAGTAAAGGATTTCAAACTAATTGTGGTCTAAACCGGGTTATTTTATTTAAATAAGGACATAATTTATTTATCACTAAAAATAAAAAAAAATCCTTAGAGGAAATTAGGAATAAGGGAGCGAAAAGTTAAGTTTATACTTACACAATTAGCATTTATGAGTAGTGTTAGCATCTAATCTTATATTTAACTGTGATTTCGTTTTAAGCTTAATTTGGGGATTGTGAAAATCAAGGATGACGAACTCCCGTTCTTTAAGCTTTTTTTTAATAATGTTATTGTTATCTTAGTTTTTATTGAATAAGTGGTTAAAACGGGAGGCGCTTTCGAAATAAATAATTTTTGAACCTTCTTAATGGACATTTTCTGTTCTTGTTTGATTGTGAGGGGTCATAAGTTAGAGGGGGATTTAATTATTTATTTCCGGGCTTGTTTTATTTACATTGCGTGTGGGACCAATAATGGCTTAGTGTGGGGGAATTTTGATATGTGCTAAAACACACATCATTTGTAACCCGGAAAATGCTAATAAATGGACTAAAACACTAAAATATGGATAAATATGTTGCAAATATGTTTGTATTATGTTTTTATGTCTTACAGGTACAAAGGATTGAAAACAAAGCAAAAACGGTAATTTTTGGGTGACTTTCGACGATGTTTTCACGATTATCGAGGTCGAAACGAAGTCGTTAATGTTCCCCGATCACACCATTGGAAAGAGCACGGAATTACGAGTCCAACGTTACCGGCCTTTCATATTTGAACCTTTTTATTTTGAACCTTTTTCGTCCCTGTTTGAACCTTTAATACTAGTATAATTGAACCTGGCCCAAAAGTGGGTTATATATTAAATTTAGTGTAGTATAAATGAAACACTGCCTAGCGCAGTTGGTTTCATTGTATGTGTTAAAGCTCATACCAAGAGGTCATGGGTTCGATTCATGCAGGAGGGTTATAATCCCCTCCAAGCCACGTTAGCTGCCGCGTCAGCTGACACGTGGCACCACGTGGCATGCCACGTGGCGGACCCAGACCCGACCAAGACCCGGCCCAAGACCCGACCTGACCCGGTCCAAGACCCGACCTGACCCGGCCCACCAGTTGACTGGCCGTCAACCACCGTTGACCGGTGGTCTGGCGGTGGTCCGGTGGTGACTCCGGTGACGGTGACGGAACAGTACCTACGTCACGTGGCACCACTCAGGTGGTGATACGTGGCCTACTAATCATTGTATGCAGGTGTGGCAGGTACGAGGTACTGTTCATGTCAGGTGGCAGTACGAGGTGGCAGAAAATGTCAGGTGTCAGTACGAGGTACTGTTCCAGGTGGCGGCTGGCCAATCAGAGCGTGACACGTGGCATCTGGCGTGTGTCAGTACGAGGTAGGCGTGTGTCAGTACGAGGTCAGAGTGCGTGAATCCGTGCCAATCATGGGCAATAATGAGGCGGTTGGTAGAAGGCAAAAAGACCAAAATACCCTCAGATCTTGCATTATGAGTGGTGGATGACCTAAAAGGATGAAAATACCCCTCCCACTTTGGGCTATAAAATATAACAGACACATCATTTGAGGGGGTGTTAGTTTTTAAGTTTATTTTTTTTAGTAGTAGGTGTAGATTTAGGAGATGTATTATAATTATTAGTCTTATTGAAAAGCTTTAAGCTTATTAAAGCTTATTTTAATGAAGATTTGAGCTTATTAATGAAGAATGTTTAAGGTTTGTTTTTATGAAATGCTTATTTTCTTTTTATGCTTATTCTTCTACTCTTTCTCTTCTTGTGCTTATTTCCAAATAAGCTCATGCTTATAGCTTATTTTTGGATCCCATCTCTTAAGCTTATATTCTAATAAGCTACTTCCATAGCTTATTTTATATTGTTTTCAATTTAGAGCTTTTCGAGTGAGCTTATTTTAGCTTATTTTCGATTGCTTATTTTTATTCAAGCTTATTTTTCTTTATATAGATCTAATCCTTAATCATACCCGATCCATATAACTTGATTGAACATCCTTAAGTTTCGGTGGATAGATCTTTAATTTTTAGGCTTATTTCTAGTATAAAGTTTGTTGTTTTTAAATCTAGACTTATTTTTCTTAGATCCAAATCTTTAAATACACCCATCTAAGGTCACCTGATGAACATCTTAGTTTCGGGTAGATGTAGATCGAAAGTTCAATCTTTTAGCTTATTTCTTTAGATAAATTCTAAAATAGTTTTTGCTTATCTCATCTTTCTCTTTTCTTGTCTAGTTTTTCAAAATGCTTATTGTTTGATTAACTCGAATCGAAAGCTAAAAATGGTGTCATGAGTCTTCCTACTCGTGACCTTATTCATTAAGTCTGAGCACCTTTTATCTTCGAGCGCTATCTATTTAGCTTATTTAGTCAGAAAGTACTAAACTTTACTGTGTTTCTATATAGCTAATTAGCTAGGGCTTCATTCTGAAGGTAATTGTAGCTTTTTGAGAAGTTCTTATTTAAAAGCTTATAGTCATCATCATTTCTTCAAAAAGCCTTGATACTTTTTAGCTTATTCTAGTTTTATTTCAAAAGGTAAGTTTTTATATTATATAGATTTAATATAGTTTTGATTTTTACAAAAATTAGTTTTCAAATAGCTTATTTATACTAAAAACTTTTTTCATCTTATTAGCTTGTTTTGTCTAAATTTTCATGTCCTTATTTCTTATTCCATCCTCAACATCTAAGGTCGGAGCTTTAAGGGACTTATAAGGTTTTGATAAATAGATAAAGTTTTAATCTTATAGTTTTTTACGGAAAGTAATTAGTAGATAAAGTTGACACCTTTATTTGCTAATTAGTGAAGTAGAACTTAAAAGTGATAAACTTATTTGTTTATTAAGTTTGTAAGATCGGGTGGTTATCGTTTATTTGCGGCTCTTCAATTTGGTTACATTTTCTATCCTTTTTCAATTAATTAGTGTAGATTTAATTAGTTATTTTATAAAATGTTAGCTTATTTGATATTTGCCATGCGTAGTGAGTAGTTTAACTTGTGTTTGCTAAGTGATTAGTGATTTGGAATTTAAGTGCGGTTTTAAAAAGGTTTAAAAAAATTAATAGTCAATTTACATACCGTCATTTACTTTTAATGCAATTTAAATACTTGTCATTCATTTTTAAAAAGCATTTTACTTTACTTGTCATTTAATTTCTTGCAACTTGTTTTCTAAGGATTTTTATTCGTTAAACCTAAGCCCGCACTTAAGGAACATTTCACGTCACTTAGCAAGCATATTTGTCATTTGTATCAATTTTAGTATAATCTTTTAGTTTTTAATCTTAGAATTAATATTAGTTTAATTTTAGTATAAAAATAGTTTAAAACCAAAACCAAAATATTTGTCATTCAAGCACCAAACGAAACATTCTCATGAATTTCAATTCATCTCTCGCCGTGGAAACGACACTCGGAAGATAGACTATTATTTTTCCTAAAGTAATTGTCTTATTTGACGGGATATACTATATATTACTACGACACGCGTTTGACGTTTATCATGCTCCTATGTTTGCAATTTTTAGACCACATAAGCTCTGGACCTTCCCATCCCGCTGACTAATTGTATTAGAGTGAATGAAAAGAGATTTGTGAAGTATGTTTGCAAGGGATGGGTTATCAGCTGGCTTGTCCCATGGTTCTGTAACATAGACAGAGTAGCATTGCAGTCAACGGCCTGATTTAAGTGTATTAGGAAATATTAAGTTAAAGCTTACCTTTACTCTTGGTTGATTATAGAATTTGATTTAACTTTCTTGAGAAATAGGCAAGGAAGGTTTTTTAAGAATATGAGAAGATGAAGATTTTAAAATTTTAATAGGCATTCTTTTCAAGTTCTTTATTTGAGTTATCACATTTATTGTACTAATGTGAGTAAAGTTGTGATTTACATCAGTTACTTTTTACATGGATGTCTTCTGATTTTCTCGGGTTGGTTATTTAAATTTCACTTCTGTTTTACTTTTTCATATCACACATACATCTATACTCTTGCAGTTAGCATTTTTATTATGTTTGCTTTCTTTATATTGGATAAGTTAACTGAGGTTGCTGGTTTCGATCGTCTGTAAGATAAGATGAAGACTGTGTTTACTCGAACACACAGTGAAGATGAATGTTTTATCGGGATAGTACGTGATCTCTGTCGTGGCCTTAGGTTAAGTTTGAGTAAGAATCGGAGGTTGATAGCTGATTTGGAGGCGTTGGGACAGCGTGCAGATGCAATCAGGCCTTTGGGTTACCTAAGGGAGATGGTTGGCCGTGATTCTGATATGCTTGGATTTTTGGAACAACTGTTGGCTCGCGCTGAGTTTGGTAAGCGTTTGAAGGCTGGTTATGCGGATGACATGGACCAACCCGAGTAGGGTTTCATAGTTCTTGGTTTTTTTAGGTTTATGAATAAGTAACAGTATTGTTTTTAGATGTTATGATGTTAACATTTGAAATAATCCTGTAATGGTTTCACTGCAATGAATGATAACATTTCATTATTGTGTTTAGATATGCTGATGTGTTATATAAAATTATATTCATGTTTGTGATGGATATGCCAGTTAATGGGTGTTTCCATTTCGTTTCCTGTTATATCTAAAGTTGTATTGTTTAAGCTGGATTTTTGGAAAAAATGGTGACTGTGTTGTACTTGTCTACATGGTAGGTACTTGTGTATGTTGGTATGAGCTAATTTAGTAGCCCATATGCAAGCCGGTTTCAATTTTAGCCTTAACGGTAATGCGTTTTATTCCCGCAACGTTAGCATTTTTCTGTTTTTTTGTTTAGAGTTTTGAATTTTAATACTTAGGGATTTCATTGAACGAATGTCGAGACATAGAAAGAAGGAGTTCTCCGTTGTTTATACACATCAAAATTTGTTTATATTATATAAACAGATTCCGGTTATACATTGACAAAAAAAGACTACACTGGTTATGAACTTTAGGGGTAATTGTAGTTACTTCAACGGAACTAATATGAAAATACTTTTAAAAACTTAAAATCTGCTTTACAACCTTTCTAATAAGGGGTTTCATTTAAGTATTTTGTTTTACGGAGTTCACTTGACACATAAGAGTTGCCCTTAGAGACAAAATTCGAGAATGATTATTAGGGATTATGGGGTTTAATCAAATTTTAGACGGTCTAATTGTGGATACTAAAAAACTATTCAAGATCGGTTTTTCAGGTATGCTCTATAATTAGATTTGAGTAAACTGCCCTTCATTGTTTTTGTAATTGATCAAATGGTTTCCTCTGAATCTCATTTTGCGGGGTGTTTGGCACAGGGGTATTCTTTGTTAGGGTTTAGGCATTTTAACTACTGATGCAAACTGATTATAGACTAATGATTCTTCTGCACATGTTTGAAAGATACTTAATTCATTTTGAGTAAGTTTTACATACACAGTTTGATTGTAAGTTTTAAAATATTTTTAGTTTTTCATTCATATTTTTTAATTTAGAATGATCCATGTACAAAATGTTGTGAGATGAACAACCTTATGCAGGTTTTGGGGTGTTGTTGTTTACTTACCTTAGGAAATGTTTATGGTTGGATGGAACCAACCATTGTCTGCAAACATTGGCATGTAGATCTATCAAACAAACCTGTTTAGTGTATCTATCTTTCGTTTTAGTATATCATATGTTTTTGGCGTATGTCATATACAAACTGTTGATGTAAACTGGAATAGCAAAGAGAACACATATAGGAATAAAACTCAACTAGATGCATTCATTTGAAACACCTACAAATGGTTAACCTCCTAGGCAACCTTAGCATTAAATCCATTAAATTTGAAAAACAAACAAAAGTCTTGTGAGGCTCAAGACATGAAACTACACTGTCTTATTAAGAGTTGATTTTTTTTATTCTGCCTCATCCTAACGGATTTTTTGTTGCTTATGTAGTCTCTGGGACCCGCGTTGCCTACTCAGATTTCGACACACGTTGCTTTTTATTCCCCCCAGCTCGAACTGGTAACGAATCTGCATCCGAATCTTCAAGCTCTTGCCTGAAATAAGCTCATGAAACCAAACTCGTTACGTATGTCAAACCCAAAAGATAGTGCCAGATAAAAAGTTATCAGCTTTCAAGGTATACAATTGCAGTTGTTTGATTTATGACAAACCTTATGGGTGTTTTCCCCTCAGATGGTTTCAAAGGAGTTGACACGGATGGCTGTTTGCACAATCTCTTTCCTAAAGACCGTGGAGCATCAGGTACTGCATCTATAGTGCTTGAACCTGCACTCTCCGCAACTTCCTCCGGGGGAATTAGCTTCGAATAGGTGAAGCTTTCGAAGGTTCCATGTTCATAGTATGTATGAGATTTCAATTCCAAGGTGTGAGTGGTCCCTATGATATTTTCTAGCGCGGCCGGCAAAGTTGATGTGTCATCTAGATACTATAAACGAATCTGGTTGTTAAAAGCGTTTGCAACACCGGCATAAATGGTGAAAATGCAGATAACTGTCAAAGAATTACCTCTTCATCGGCATGCGCAAGTGAGTCGGCTGAGCCTTAACCAACTCAGAGGCCGTCTTATCGAACATAACGACCACCACATATGTTGTCCCATCGGAAATCCCTAACTCTAGCCTGTACCTGCCAATCGAGATCACCGTGTGTCATGGTCAACATCATCCTGGGTAGTCTTTCATTTAACATGGTGATGTTGGAATACCAAAGATTACCTCAGAACGGGATACTCTACTGCTTTCTCGCAGGAATCACACCACCATCCCTCAAGCTTTCTGCCAACTCCTTTCTTACAATTTTCCCCGCCACACATAGGGAAGTTCCAGCCATTCCACGTCCTGATATTATCGATCTGCACTTGGAAAATAAAAGCCACAGACTGCACACGGGAACACTTTAGTAATGGAATGCAGTTGAAAATAGGGAAAATATGTTTGGTCAGAGGTCATCGAGCATACATCATTTCGGAGGTTGTGCGCCCACAGCAGGAGGTTTTCAAGGGTGCCCACCCTTGGCTCAGTAAAGTCTACTGGCATAATCTGCTTGGTATGGTCCACAACCCTGCAAAACATACCGGAGTTAATTGTAAGCAGTATAAAACAAAATAAGGTGCCAACCAAGTCTGTCATGCTCGACCTGAGCGCTTTCAATGCCGGGATATTCGGATCATCAAAGATCTGAGTGGATGAACTGCTTGACGGGTACAACTTATCTGGTATGGCAAATACAAAATTTTAAATAACGTGCACTTCATGCACAATGTTCATAAAACTTAAGGTTGACAGGGCTTACTGTTATAAGTTTTAACATTCATCGTTGTCAAAATTATTGCACACTGGCCCACATCTTTAGTCTTCTTTTCAATCAGTATATCTCCCAAAGCCCCTCATAGTGTAACTCTAAGCATCTGACCTCTGCGCATAGTCTTGCATATTAAAGGCCCTCTGAAATACGTAGATGCTATTAATGTAATAACAATTAAAAATGACAGTTACCTTTGGTTGGCCAGGTAGAAGTCCAGGGTTCTAGAGCCTCTTCGTTGTTGAATGGACCTTCCAACATTTGTGATGTATCCAACGACATCTGAAATATGTTGCTTTCATGATTAGGACCGGACGATAGCCAAAATATGGAAGTAACTATTATATCATAACGCTCACCAATTGCAGTAAATATTACCAATCATGTATTTGTTATCTGTCAATTCTACGCTATCAAGCTCGACAAATTGGAAAGGATGTCTCACAAATCCAGCACCTTTGGCCAAAGACTTCCGAGCGCTTGTAGCCCCATTGAACTCCATCATGAAGGAATCATCTTTCCTAATACAGTATTCCTCCTTATTTGGTTGAACCATAAAGTTTTTTATACACTATATGACCCCCTCCTTTAGCTTTATAAAATTATGCGAAACATTAGACCGTGCACTGCAATGGATGGCATTACCCTTCAAGTAAAATGTCTTAACATTTGGGCCAACTGCAACAACATGTTATCTTTTTTAAGAGAAATATTGGAAATCATAGCTTACCCACGCATCAGAAACAACCATATCGGTGCTCAAATACCGGCCTGTTACAGCACTTACATCCCAAATTCGACACAGCATCACAAAATTTGTCCCCGTCACACCAACCTGTAGCTCATCCAAGAATAAAGGTGAGTCTCATGAGCTGACATCCTTCGCTGATGCAGGTTCATCGAAGGTGGCTTTCTTGGATGATGTATCTCCACCAGACATGATGTTCAGCCTTCGGTCGCCCGCAGACATGTGCTTATCGGGTGATGTTGCCTTGCCAGAGATGGTTATCTTTGCTAATGTAGCTTTGCCAGACATGATGAGAATATGGATTACGATAACTGAGCATATTAAATCCACCCTGACCAATTTATAATCCTCCAGGCCAATTTAATTGGAAACTTCTCATATCCCCTTACGGGTTGTTATTTGCAAAAACTTCTTGCATCACATTGAATTTACTAGAATTGAATTGTGAAATTATTGCCTTGCATCCTATTGCATTTACTGGAATTGAATTGTGAAATTAGTGCCTGTTGCAAAAACTTCTCATCTTATACTTCATAATGACGTTGGGATACTACTCTTTAATCATTTAACGCTGAAGATCCTATTCAAGAACTTAAATTTAGAGTTTTTTTGTACAACCACTCCTCTTAAAGCCTCAAATTTAACGAGGAGGACTCAATCTTTATATATAATAGATTAGATTTTTCAATGACATTTTTATTTAAAAAAATATGTTTGTAGGATAATATTTATGTTAATGCCGTAACTATTTTTTTGCATAAAATTTTATCACAAATAAATTAAATCGTATGGTAACCCACCACTGCAACGTGTATGTACCTGGCTATATAATTATAACCACGTTATAAATATTCACAATAAGTTGTAACAAAATTTGACAGATATGGATTAACCAAAAAAATATTCACAATAAGTAAGGGCGCAAATTATAAGTTGAAGTTTTTTACCTCCTACATGGTTTTACAAAAATAATGTGTTGTTTTAGTGCGTAAAACATTATATATCTATATTTATATTTGTATTTGTACTAATCGTGACGAAAAAGTAAACACAATAAGAGAAAAGTTCATTTGCATACCAGTTTCTACTCGCATACTGAAGGACAAATCCTCACCATTTATTTGAGTTTGATCTAATGCCGAGGATTAATCTAAAACTTAATTGGTAAACCTATCTTTTTTTCCTAAATATATAAAGAATTTCTTTTTAATTTTTTCTTTTATTTCTTTTAATCGTAGTTCATCATATCCCTCTGTATCACCATCCCTGCCCCACCATACACCAAACCATCACTGCCGTCGCAACCCCACCATCACCTTCGTCGCGTCTCCACCATCTTCGACGTCACGTCGCCACCATCTCTGTCATCACACGGCCAATATCGTTGTTTCTCCTCTTATTCAGAATACAAGGTCAAATCTCCTTTTTTACTGTAATTTTAATTTTGACCTAATTTTGTGGTTTATATTATCGATTGAATTTCTTAGTGTTGAGTATCACTTGTAAAATCAATATATGAAGAGCTGATTATGCTATTGTTACTAATTTAGGTTTTATAAAACTTGTTATAGTTAGGGTTTCGTAGTAAGGATTAAAATGTCGATATGTTTATGTAAATGATTAAGCGTATGTGACAGTGTGCCGAAATGATAGTATATTTTTGCATTTAGTGCGTATTTATAAATTAAAATTATGATGATAATATGTTAAAATTGAATTAAGTGAGTGATTGTGTTATGTATTAATTAGTTATGTAAATGATTGTTGAAATGAACGTATTTTACGTTTCGTGTGTGTTTTACTGTTTGTATAGTTATTCGTTATAGCTAACCGGGATGAACTTATTATAGTCATGTATAAGATGAGTACTAACCGGGATGAACTTATTATAGAAAATTCTAAGGATTAAGGTGAAATTTAGAATGGGTTCGTCCTCCATTGATGATGATTGGGGCTTAGCTTTTGTATTAAAGTCATGATTGTGGCTTGTGATGATTAGGAAATATAGCAGCGTAACTGCAGATATTGAATGACATTTGGGTTGTCACAAAATAAACACAATGACGCCACTTACTAGGGTATTTATAAGTTAGCTGGAAATTGGGTGATAAACGAGCGTAAATGCAGATAATGAGTGTCATATACGATTGAGATTTTAGGCTTATTGTCGTGCTGAGAACAGTTGATTTTGTATCTTGTAGACCATTAACTTTCTATTCTGTTTTGTTGCTCAAGTAACATAATCACTTAAACTCTGTTGCAGTGATTGCGTTTTAGGAACATGTGTAGTGCCCTTTGAGTCTTTGACATGGCTGATTGGAATCCAAGTAACACAATTACTTAGACTCTGTTGCAGCCTGTCATTTAGCGTGTTTCGATGTTATAAAGACTTTGTTGCAGTCTGTCACTTAGACTTTGTTGTTAATTTGTGTTTGTTTATTTGTTTTTGTAGCCTACTCCATATCTACTAGAGGGACCTTTTCACAAGATTTTGCCTGACCGTTCATTCCGGGAGAAGATCATAGAACAAGGCTTTGATACTTACGGGAGAGAGGCTACGTGGTAAGTCCTTTTTGTTGACTATTAATTATGTGAATTTTTTTTATGTGCATTGACTGGAAGTTCTCTTCCTCCTCATGGACATTTGGCGTGTGTCAATAAGGAGACCTGCACCACTTAATGCTACTATAATCTATTAGGATTTACCTGCACCAAAAAACAGAATGTCATTGATTTTGCAACCTAATCACTTTTTATGTTATCCATTCATTCTCAAGATAGCTAGAGGACATCACCAAAGTCAAAACCTCACATGCCTTGTAGTTTACATAAAACGTGACTTCACAATATTGTTTTGAAGGGCAGTTTGGGATTGCTTATCTGCTTTAAATCTTAGTAGGGTACCAATTTGCTTGGTTAAAAGTGTTTATTTACTAAAAAATAAGCAGAATAAGAGGGGTTTGGAGACTATCTTGTTATGGTGTGTCGCTTTTTTTTAATCGATAAGCACTTTTGGGTGTTTGGATAAAACTTTGTATTTTAAGCACACAAGTAGTTTAGAAAAGCAATCCCAAACACGCCTGATTTGCAGTTTCAGTAAGACACTTAGGGGGTGTTTGGGATTGCTTATTGAAAATAGATTATTCGTTTTGAAAACTTTTTGTGATTTAAATAGCCATTCTAACCATATTTTCCTTTGTGGAAATATGACAGTACGATGGATGGTATCGAAAGTGTCGATAATGTGCTGCTTCCCAGAGTTGTATATATCAGCGGGCCAAGATTTCCATAAAGCCCAGGTGGACAACAGTACGATGCATGCTCATAACCCTGGATCAGCTTCTCAAAGTGCTTGCCTAATAACCCTTGTGGGCACTATAGATAATGACGCCTGTAGAAATGGAACAATACAACAAATTAGACGCATCTTGTATCGTCACTAGAAACAATTACTTAGACACTCAGTGGAACCATGTACATCAAAGGTTGCAAAATTGGTGGGTTGAGCAATGAATAAAATGCATATTTCCAATACAAGTTGAAATGGGCTAGGTGATTTTTGGTGGACCACACAGACTTTTAAGGTGAAAGCCATCAACCGACCAAAATCCGTAGCTTTGAAAACCAACAATGATGATTTATGCACTGAAGAAGATGATAACCGTCAACAATGGGCTGCGTTTGACGAGTACGAGAGGAACCTGATCTTTATGGTTGGCACTTAGTTATCAAAACCAAAGTAGTGGAAACTCATACATTTATGTCGTATAATAATGTTGAGGAAATGATGATTTGGAAATTTAAAGTGTTGTATAGTGTTTGCTTACGTGATTATATTGTAAGCAAAATAACAGTTACTATTTTGGTATAAAAATAAAAGTTATTTGATGAATGTTGATATTATTGGCTTTGCTCATTTGTTATGACTTTTTTTTTATTGCATCTGAAGAGTAACAAAATTTTGTATTTGGCATCTGACCGTCTATGGTAGTTCCAGTTCAACATAGCTCATTGTAGTTTTGCAGTTCTTTTAATCATTTCAAAGGAAATACTAATGTTGATATTATTGGTTTTTTTTACCCTTATTGCATTGAAGTGCATCGGGCTTTTTAAAACCTAGGTTTGGGTTTGAGTCAACCCGAATATGAGTAAAAAGTAGAAAAAAAATTCCTTTTTTTACTCTTTTAAATACAAAATATAAAAAAATATATAAAATGTATATTAAATTAAAAAAAATCCTTATTCGGATCAATCGGGTCGACCCGCACCCTAGTTAGCCAAAAAATTTCAACCCGATACCCGACCTCATTTGGTATTCGGGGTACTCAAGTTGACCCGAATAAAATTTTGGACCGACTAACCCGACCCGAATGTGCTTAAAAATTTTAACGTGTGGCCGCTATCACCCTCGTTATATGACATGTCTAATGTCACTTGTGATATTTTATAAACATAGTTAATGTCTAATATCACTTGTGATATTGTTTTATGACATGTCTAATATCATTTGTAATATTTCATAAACATAGTTAATGTCTAATATCATTTGTGATATTTCAGATGTTAAATTTATAACAGATGATATTACAATCTCAGGTAATCAATGTTAAACCAAAGGTGAATCTTAGTTGATAAATGTTATATTTATTATCGGTGATATTACAATCTCAAAGGTAATCAATGTTTTAATCACAGGAGAATCTTAGGGTAATTCCTTTTACAAAAAAAAAGAATACCATAATTTCTATTATATTACTTTATCACACGAGATATCAGTCTTAAGTAAATAAAAATGACAATTTAAATACTCGATACCATACTTATAATGTTATATCATAAGAGATAAATAAGTGTCAGTTAAAAATACCATAATGAATAAAATGGACCAAACCATGAAAATAAAAACTTGACGTATTCTCATAATCAAACAAATGTTGCACAAATTTAGCATTCCTTTTGAGCAAAATAAGAATTTACCTAAAGAGACTTAACCCTTTTATTCATACTAACTACTAAGGTTGGATGGTATGGTGGTGAAAAACCCACCTGACACGTCAGCGTCACATCAACTTTCTCTCTCCAAATAAAACTCACCTTTCAACCGTAATAAGAACTCACCTTACTACTAAAACTCGCATTTCATTAAAATACCCACTTTATATAAAATATACCCCACTAAATACCTGCACACACTCACAAACAATTAAAATACACTTAATAAAAAGGAGTGGCCCCATAAAATGGAACTCACACTAGGTGAGTAAGTCACCACTCACTCTTCAAAACTCTTCCAAACTCACCGAGCTAGTGGGGACTCACCTAGGTGAGTTTTTGACCGGGATGGTACTAGCGCGTGACTTTGATAAGTCACCTAGGTGAGTTTTGTCAAACCCACCACCATACCATCTAGCCTAAGAGTATAATATGACAAGTGATTGAGAACATTTATTACATGTTAAAATTTTCAAAAAAAACACAAAGAGCAAAGTCTTATTCTTAAGCAACCTTGAACCGACTAGGGTGGCAATTTCTGACCCGACATGAAACCAGACCTGAAACCGACACAAAACTTAACAGGTTCGGGTTAAGTCTAAATAGATTTGGGTCAGGTTTGGGTTGACTCATTTAACCCGTTTATTAAACAGGTTAGGTTCGGGTTGGGAATAAATTAAGCAGGTCAACCCGCCACCCGTTTAAGATTATTTTTCTTAATTTAAAATTATTTATATTTTATTATACGGGTTAAATGAGTTAAACGCGTTGACCCACAAACCCATTTAGCGTGTTTAACCCGTGTAAGGTGCTAACTTTTGTATATAATACGGGTTAATGTGTAACCGCGAAACTATTTTAACTTTATTAACCGCCAACCCAGTCGTATTTACGGGTTAAATGGGTCAGAGGTTCGGGTTTGTGTAAATAGGTTAGGGTTGACATAGCTGACCCGCTTATTTAAATGGGTTAGGTTTGGGTTGGAGTTTTCTGGCCCGCCAACCTGTCAACCCGAACCCGCCAACACGAACCCGACTCGAATTGTCACCCCTAGAACCGACTGTAAACAAATCTTATGCTTGTCTATTGCGGTGAAAGGCACAAAAATCATCTTGTACCTGAAAAATATAAAAATATTAAAAAATGCGTAGGTGATAATATATATAAAGTAATGAAATATCACATGTGATAATAAAGGTTAAAAAACATACTTGTTTCTTTTTGGAATATCACATGTGATATTAAAATTTAAAAAACATAATTGTTTGTTTCTGAAATATCACAAGTGATATTACACATTACTACTTATCTCTATATGAAATATCAACAGTGAGTTAAACAATCTATCATATAATAAAGTTTAACTAATAAGCATTACTATTACTAATATATTTGTTTCTCCATATTTTTCTCTCACAAAAGCTACAGTAGTTACAGTAACACAATAAAATAACAATTTAACTACTATATTTTAATCAATGATGCTCAGTTATATGGGAACAGTAGCCATATTTTTTTATTCTTGTAGATCCGACCAACATATCTCAGCGAGATTATGTGTCTTTCATTGCATGTTAACCAAACTCATATCTTTATTTTTTAGTTCAATTGCTCTAAAATAATAAACACGTCATTCCTATACTGTTCTTCTTATACAGAATTGGATAAAAAACCACACACCACTACCACCACCGCCCTTAGATCTCTCTCTTGCACTTTCTCCCTCGTCCTCTCTTTAAAAAAATATGTCCATGCGTCAGTCTCATTCTAAAAATCCGGCCTGACACGCGGTTGCGAACAGTTCTCTAACCTCATCCGAACACAAAGGTCAAGTTTTTTTAACTCTTGCTACAATTGCTTTTAATTTATAATTAGATTGTGATTTGGGTTTAACAAATGTATAATATAGTAATTTTGTGGGTTTAAACCCTATCTTGCGAAATCAAATGGGGATATAAAATTTCTAGATCTTATCTATCATTTTTTTAGATTTTCGTTTTTGGTATAGGGTAAAAGCCATACAATACCAACGTACTTTCTGAAATTTACCACAATGAACCATTTACTTTTTTATTACCGATATGACCAATGTACTTTCAAATTATTTTTCAAACTTGAACAAAAAACGTTTGTACCGGTTAGATATTATGTGAACAACGTTTAGTCCAATTTAGCTAACGAATCGTTTGAGGAAGTTTCAAAAAATCGTCCCTGTGGGTTTTAATATATCTTTTACTTTTTTTCGAAAAAAATAATTTTATCGAAATTTTTATAAAAAATTTGTAAATTTTTTCTTTTTTTCGATAAATTTTTGCACAATTTTTTCGAAATATATATTTTTTTCGATACACTTTTTTTTGAAAAAAAATTTTGAAATTTTTTTTCTAAACTTCTTTTTTTCGTAAATTTTTTATGTGTATATATTTTTTTCGAATTTTTATTATAAAAATTTTCTCGATTTTTTTTTTTATAAAAATGTGTAAAATGTTCGAAATTTTTTTCAATAATTTTTACACAATTTTTATAACAAAATAAATTTCGAAAAATTTTTTTGATTAATTTTTTTTTTCAAAATTTTCAAAAAAAAAAAAATTTTCAAAAATTTTTCAAAAAAAATGTTCTAAAAAAATATATATTTTCGAAAAAATTTGCAAAAATTTTGATAATTTTCAATAATATTTTCGAAACAAAAGAAAATTTTATCAAAAATTTTTATAAAAATTTCGAAAATTTTTTTTTTCGAAAAAAAAGAAAAATATATTAAAACCACTAGGGGACGATTTTTTGAAACATTCTCCATAATTCGTCGTTAGCTAAATTGACTAACGTTGTCACATTAATAACTAACGGTACAAACCGTTTTTGTTTTAAGTGAAAAATAATTTGAAAGTATCATTTGTCATTATCGGTAATAAAAAAGTATAATGGTTCTTTGTGGTAATAAAAAATATTTTCCAAGAAAAATACGTTGGTATTGTATGGCTTTTACCCTTTGGTATATTGTGGAAAGTGTAAATGTTTGTTGTAATTTTCTGTTTTCGCTTTTTTCTGATAATATGTTCGACCCGAAATTGGTAGCTAAGAACTGTTTGCCGCAAAATGAGAAGTTTCACAATGAGGTGAAAGAGTTTGGAACGATATTACTGCCCGACTTTGGTTTTTATCAGAGGTTTGTGCTTTTTCCACTTATTTTCGGGATTTGTTTTTTGTTTTTACAAGAATTAGCTTGACATGCATAGAACATCTAAATTTTCTCTTTGGTAGCTGAAAAGGGCGAGCTTATGATATTGTTAATGTTAGCATTGTCGTTTTCATGAGTTTGATTATATTTTACGGTACACATGATGTTAGATATTCAGTAAGCTGTTGTTGTTTAATGTTGACGAGTTTCAGTTTATTTGAAGGCGATGTGAGATCGTATCTTGGTGAATGTAAACCATGAAAAAATTCTTGAATCGAAGAATTTGTTGCTCTAGGTGAACCAAAAGGTAAAATTAAGTTGATGTTGGTATCGTGTCCTTTTTTTCCCTCCCGTTGCGTTTATTTTGGCATATGTATTTGAAGCACAAGTTCCTATAAGGATTAAAAAAGAGTTTACTAATAATAGATACAACATGTGTACAGGTTCCGGATGGCCGTGGTTACTGCGAATCATTTCTTAAACTTACTATACCGTATTATAGCTTCAAGGTCACATGAACTTCATTTTTTACTACAACCTATTTTTCGGTGTGTGTTGTAACTCGATTTATTCGTTTTGCCTATAATGTTTCAAGGATGTAGTTCCCAAACATACTATTAGATTTAGATGTGATGTGGAGTTGGTTGATACAGATGATCCACTTATTGTTTTGATATAGATATAGATGAGTTAGGTTAAATGAGTGTGTTTGCTGATGTTTGCATGCGCTTACTGATACATGCTTTGCTGATGCTTTTTAATAATGATTGTCTTAATAATGTCGTTATGAAAATGGCAGGGTTCTAACTCCCTTTTTATGGATGTGCTTCGCCGCATTATTTACCGGTTTCATGGCGATCGATCTGATTCGGCAACGACTTATCAAGGTACTTGATTCTAAAGTTTCATATTTAGGTCTTTATTACGTTATTAAAATGATATAAACCGTATAAAATGATGTAATGTTTTGACTTTCGTAGTAATGAGCATGCTTTGGAATCTGATAAACCACACGGTTAAAAATGAAGTAAAAAAGGTTGAAGAAAAAACTGAATCACAAGGTTGTTGGGGTGATTCATGACGAGAGGGAAAAAAAGACAATAAACCTCAAGATGGGGCTGAAGGGTCGAGTGAACAGACTACTGATAAAGGGAGTAATTGGGTATGGAACAGGAAGGAGGAACAAAAACAAGACCAAGGCGGGTGGAAGAAGAAAGAGGGATGGGTCCCTAGCGGCTGCTTTACGGGATGGTTGTTTTACACTTTTTTTTGTTGGGCAGGTTTGATACATGTCAAAATAAGTATGCATAACTTTATACCCAACTGTTTTTATTTGTGGCGTTAACTGATTTGAGTGCTAGAAAATGCATTTTCGGATGTTAATAGTAGCAATGAATATAAGTATGAGCACATAAGTCAACACCTTGGTACAATGGCCAAGCAAGCATCAATTTTAAATTTAAACATTTGTATTTCTAAATTTATTTTGAGGTAGAAAACTACATCAGGTTCACATAAGTCGACACCTTGGTACAGTGGCCATCACGCTATTAATGATGGATTAGAGATAACTATAGTATGTTCTATTAACTTGAAAGTAATGAGGCGTCATCTGTGACATCTACTCATCCTTGGCTAAACTGTGAACGAAATTAAGAATCACATGCATAAGTCAACACCTTGGTACAATGGCCATCACTCTAATGTGAATCGATATAATCCGTATTTGGTTTAAGGAAACAAACAATAATAATTACTGTCACATTTTTGTAAAACTTACATTTGCTGGTATCGACTTCATTTACCTAGCTGTCTACCGGATTCCGATCGTTATCGGCCAGTAATGTTGAATAAAGACAAAGTAATGATGATATCATTCTTTTTTGGGGGGTAAAGGGTTACCCCGGTAAATGTATTAATCACAAAAAATGGATAAGTACAAGGAATGTGGCTAAGGTACCACATTAACCTCAAGCATTAGCTTGAACTACCACTAGAGCACAAGAGACATGCCCTAACAACAAAAGCTTGGTTACAGACATACGGTCCAAACACCAAGCCACCATCCAAATAAAAACCATAGGACGAAACCAATAAACTAGGCCCATCTAAACGAAACTAAAACAGTCAACTATAAAGCCTAAACGACGTAGGCATCTTCCATTTCGCTAGGAGCATATTCACCTTAAAAGTGTTCTTGAATTTAAACGTGATAAGCTTTAGGCGAACCGTTACCATAATAATGTCTTTGATCTCCTCCGGAGATTTCTTTACCTTCATAAAGATACGATTATTTCGCTCCAACCATATAAAGTAAGAGGCTGCCGCAAGAATAAGTCTTCCTATGATACTAATAGTTGTTCGCTTGTTTGCCATAGGCTGAAGGAAAATCATGATCTCATTTAACCTTGGTTGAATATGGTCCATTTCAGCCAACTTCTGAACACTGTTCC
>BQNB010026331.1:26789-47249 GCA_026074375.1 Tanacetum coccineum | reverse complement strand
TTGGAACTACTCTGGTAGACTTTTATGTCATGTTGTAAACTTTTGGGACCAATGTTGCAAACTCTGATCTTTATGAAGCATCGAATGAACTGTATTTTTAAAACGCCCCTTTTAAGGTCGTTTCCTATTACCTGATTGTTGTGCTATGACGTTGCACCCCAAATCTTAGCGTCCCATTCTTGTTGTCAGATTTGGGGGTGTGATAATTACTGTCTGCTCCGGGTGTTCCGGATTGATTGCCACTTTTACCCTTTCTTCCTTTACTTTGTTAACTAAGATGGGTCGCTCCTCTGGTCCGGAGACCATCGCACATTCAACTGGGATAATTTTACTGCCCTTTAGCGTGATTATTCCTCCTATGACTAGAAATTTTATCATTCTGTGTTTAGTTGATGGTACTGCTTGTATCTTTCGTAACCCGGGCCTTTCAATGATTCCGTTGTGTGGAGACGCCGATCTTACCACCATGAAATCCATCCATGCTGACGTTGAGTGTTCATCATCTCCGATTTTTACTAAGAGTGTTATCTGTCCCAATGGCCATTTTATTTCGCCGCTAAACCCTATTAATGAGGTTGTAGCTGGGACCATTTGATTCTTTATCTCTGGACGCAGTCTGTTAAAGCAGTGCTCATAAAGTATTTCAAAAGATGACCCTCCGTCAACACATATGCGGTGCACTTGATGGCCTCCAATCTCCGCTTCTATTATTAAGGGGCCTTCCGCTCCTTCATTATCCTATAAATGTGGAAATAACATTTCTGGATTGGGTGAGAAGCTTTGAGTTATCCTTTGTCTTATTGCCTCCTATCGTGACTGAATCATTAGAATCGCCTGAGGTTTCTCTTTTCCGGAGATTTCACCTTTCTTTTTCGGCTATTCTTTTCCGCTGGTTTACTTCAGCTCCCGGATTATGTGCTATAGTTTCCCAGCTTTGAGCATATCTTCGATTTGTTTCCTTAGATGGTTGCATTCATCTGTATTATGCCACACTTCTCCGTGAAACTCGCAAAACTTGTTTGCGTTTCGCTTTTCAACCGGGGTTGTCATCGAAGGTGGGGTTTTGAATTTTCCTTTTTCTAAGGCCAGAATCTCCTTCGGGGTTTTTGTGAGAAGAGTGAATATGTCCGGCCTTTTTTCTTGCTTATGTTGGCTGCGGAAGCCTCCCCTTTTTTGAAATTCTGCTTATGACCCCCTTCCTGGTGTCTCCATGCCTGAGGGACTTTTTTTCTTTCTTGGTTTAAGGCCGCCTCTTTCCCTTGAAGAAAAGATGTGGCCACCTGCATCATTTCGTCTACTGTTTTTGGAATTTTCTCATGAAATCTTTTGATATGTTCAGGATTTGTGATTCCGTGCACGAATCCGGAGATTCTCATGCATTCCGGTGCTCCTTTAACATTTCCACTTTCCGACTTATACCATTGTATGAAGTCTTTTATGGATTCTCCGTCTCTCTGTTTTATGTTATGGAGCACTATTGGGTCTCTGATGCACTTCTTCTGTTGGAAGTAGTTTTTCAGGAATGCTTCTCTTAGATCGTTGTAACTGTCTATTGATTCTGGGGGAAGATCGTCAAACCA
Organism: Tanacetum coccineum; assembly: GCA_026074375.1. NCBI lineage: Eukaryota > Viridiplantae > Streptophyta > Magnoliopsida > Asterales > Asteraceae > Tanacetum > Tanacetum coccineum. Next base: position 45,669 of record BQNB010026331.1, on the reverse strand, counting down.
CACCCGAGCGTTCCCGGTGAGTGTGGAATTAAACATGTGACACCATGTTGGCATGGCCCACCTCTCCGTTTTTGCTGCTGCCTGGAAGATTTTCAAGTGATCTTCAGGATCTTCGCTTCCGTTGTATGTTTTTACATGACTTGGCATTCGCGTTTTCGGGAAGTCGAAGTGGCGGATTCGAGACGTGAACGGATCAGTCTCGGCACATACCCAAGGTTGGGAGAGATCATCATCTTTGACACTGGACTTTTTCCTTCGTAATTTAGACTTCCAGTGCCCTCCTTCACTATCTTCGCTTTCAGAGTGATTTTCCGTATACCTTGAGCTTTCCTGACGGCTATCGGAGTGCGCGGATGTGCTCCGTCCTCTGCTTTCGAGTCTTTTGAACACGGTGCTTTCTCTTCTTGCTTTGCTCTTGTATTCATGTCGTGGCGATCTTGACCTTTCACGCCTCAACCTAGTGAAGACGCTAGGATTGTGGCGCGGGCTGCGAGAGCGTCTCTGTCTTCTTAGCGATATTGTATTGGACTCAGAATACGCTGATTCCTGCGCCCTAGTGCTCTTCTTCCGGGCATCGCCAAAGTTGAGCCTCGCTTTTACTTCCTCCAGCTTTTCTTTCTTTCTCTGCTCATACTCATACTTATCTGCCATGATTGGTAATAGTTTCTCATAGTGCTTTTCGCAGAACTCTTCGAGATCTACAGCGGATGTAGTTCTCGCGGAGCCCTAGGGGGTTTGTTTGTTCTTCCCTGCCGTATTCCGCACATCAGACTTGGGATGGCTCGGGCTAGGTTGTTCATGATTGCTCATGGTGAGTATTTTCAAGGAACGCAGTTATATCGGTCCCACGGATGGCGTCAACTTGTTAGTACAAAAACCGTATAGGGGGGGTGAAGAGATAGAATATGATGTTGATCTTGTACTAATCCAAGTAATGAGATGGTAATCTGCACAAATGAGAGTAAACTGTTAGCCTTACCGCAGGGCGGACCCCGCGATTAAGCTCCGGCGTGAGAGTCAGTATACATGTTTGTCAGAGAATTAGAGAATGTCAGAGTATGTGTGTGTATTAATGATCAGAAAAACCAATATATATTACCTCTCAAACTATAAATACTCTACATATTTATAAAAATAATTACATCCATAAATACCCACTTACTTTCATTCGCACCCCACATCTACCCCCCTACCTCAAGATGGCTGTGATCACCTCCTACTGACAGAATACTGAACAAAGAAGTAATTACACTACAAACTAGATATTGTACCTCAGTTCTTGTCTCACTCAATCCTTCTGTCTGACCTAGACCGCTGATAGTTTCCTGTCTCCCTCACCCTTTCATGTGTGAGCCACCCATTCACTTCCATTGTCTCAGTCGCTCCCACCACTCGGAGAAACACAATGCTCTAATACATCCTCATAAGTTCAATAGATCGTAGTATACTCTCTTGTATCAACCTAGTGTCCAGATATGTGACCCAAACACCCTTCTCCGCTCTCATCCTTACAATATCGTTACAGAATATAAACCCACCCCATGTCACATATCACCCCCACTCACCCATATAAGATACCCTCTATCGCCTCACATGAATGTAATGTATAACCGTCCTCGAGACCTTTGCTACACTTTGTTAATACATGTGCACGCAGTAAAAATCGTCAGCGTGTCATCTTGACGCATAGTGACCTCTCGTTCAACTCTCTGTATCCTGTGTTGTTGACTGTTACCCCACCCTATGACGCCCACCACCAGACTCTCTCTCGACTATACCGATGTGAAAAATTCCTGACAATGAATGTGTCACTAATGTCGTCCTCGAATTAGTAAGACTAAGAAACAAGTATGTTCTAAACTAGTCCATTGCCCCAAATTACCACTAGAATTAACGTATCGAAGAGCTGAAGATCAATACAATATACATTCAAAACTTACATCATTTGTCAGTCCTAATAAACACTGGATACTCACCCACGCTAACGGCTGTGATAGTGACTCCCTACCCATGTGTTCATAGATAGATCCACTACTATGTGACTACACAAGCTCTCCGCATGTGACATCTCCTTATATCCGCTGAATGAGCAAAGATACCAGAGCAGTATGTTGTTTAGTATATTTTTTCGAATCCATCTCGAGCCCGCTGACCCTAATATCAGCTAGAGAACCACTGACTACACATGATAGTATAATTTAACAAAGTGTCAAGCCCGTGACCTACGAGTACTCTAACACCCAATGATCTGTTCTCATAGAATAAGTTTATAAATATGATGAAATAAAAGTTAATGGTGTAGATCTGAGCTGGTATGTCAGGACTCCAGATATAGACAACTCATACCCGTCCAACAGTATATCGCGACTGACTGTCGCTTAAAGTGAAATATGTGTCCATACAGAAGTGCAAAGACTTCGATATCTCGAGTTATAGCGTATTTGTTGTATAATTGACCTAAAGAGCCGACCCCATTGATAACATATGTGTGTAGATGTGTAGATAGTACCATTTAATATATATACGATAAAGTTTAATACATACTCAATCACATATAGTGTATAATGTCCCAGTATAAATCCGTGTTCTACTATGATTTGCTAACTGTGGTCGACATTAATAGCTGTCACACTCATATGAATATCGCAACATAGTGAAATAAAACTAGTTAAAGGTGTATTCTCTAAATCAAGATGCTCGTCGAAGTTGTGAGTTTGTGCTATCAACTCTCATGAATATCTCTATCGGATTCAACCTTGTGACTAGTAAACTAAAGACCCGATTAAGCTCCGGCGTGAGAGTCAGTATACATGTTTGTCAGAGAATTAGAGAATGTCAGAGTATGTGTGTGTATTAATTGTCAGACAGAATGTACCTCTTTGGGGTGTGAAATGACCCCTATTTATAGGCAAGCCTAATACTAAGGTTTCCTAATATTTTGCTTGCGACCATTAGTAGCCGGAGTGGGTCCCTTGTCGGGCAAGGGTCCACGTGTAATCATGTTTGCGGACGCGAGTATTCTTCCGCGGTCAGTGTTTGTCCGCGGAGGTGCAACGGGTGCGGCTTTGAAGATACTCATGTGCGTCTTTGGAATATCCGGAGCTTGACCCTTGTCAGGCTTAGTAGTCCCGCTATTTGTTGTATTAGGCGTGGGTCCATATGCGTATATTATGAACTAATCCCAGTAAGCTTGGTGCTCATACTATACGTCATAAGATCCTATGGTCAAGATCGGGATCCTATAAGATCCTAAGCAAGCAAAGATCCTACGTAGGATCTGGATCGTTTTTGCTTTGCAGTGTCGTAAAATCGTAAGATCATAATATCAGGATCGGGATCTTAACAACCATGCTATATAGCATGAATAAGTTTAAAATAATAAAAAAAATAATTGTTGAGCCTGCTAATCATGCCTACAAATATACTTAATGATTTGATTAGTTAATTTAAAAAATTGATTGGTGGGAATCTAAAGAGAGAAAATACATAATAAAATTATACAAGTGATTTATGCATTAAACATGTATTTAAACATATATTGTATGTCTAAATAGCACTACTCTAATGAAAATTTTAAATTTTAAGTATTTTAAAAAGATGTGTTTTATGAAAATGAAATGGTTTAATAAATTATCCATGATAAAATAAGTTTTATAATTTAAAGAGGTTTATAAATTGATAGAGTTTTAAATGTATAAAACTTTTTATAGATTCATTACAGTATAGGCTAAAGTTCAATAAAGATCTCCTCTTTAGCATAGATCCAAAACTCCATCTCCACCCTCCATTTATATATGATCCAATGGCTATTAAAAATACATATTAAAAAAACTCACTTTCCACCTTATTTTTAAAAATTAAATATCTCACAAACCGTTAATCGTTACGCAAAACGAAACATACCATCGCGACAAGAATTAAATCATCTTTCTATAGAGTGTCACTTTGATATACTTTCGACGAACTTTTTTTTCAATTTTATTTTTCAGTCACGTCTTGAAAAAATCACATGTGATTCTGGAAAATCACATGTGATTTGTATCACAAATCACATATGATTTTATGAAATCACATATGATTTTATGAAATCACATGTGATTGTGATACAAATCACATATGATTTTTTCAGACGTAACTAAAAAAATAAATTGAAAAAAATTCGTCGAAATTATATCAAAGTGTCCCTCTATAAAAAGATGATTTAATTCTTGTCGCGATGGTGTATTTTTTATCGTTTAACAATTTACTGTTTGCAAGATATTTTATTTTTAAAAATGAGGTGAAAAAATGGGTTTCTTTTAATTAATAAAAAAATAAGTGATTATGATTGATCCATTAGATTTTTGATAAATATTTCTCTCTCTTACAGTATATCTCTTACACACGCTCTTTTGATTATGACAATAAATATGATTTTTATATTCAGATCCCGTTAATCTAGTTTGAAAGTTGGAAGTCCATATTTGCTTAAAGTATATTTATTTATTTATCCATATAAACAATTATATCTTAAGTGTCGCTGCTTATATTCCTCGATTATATACATCTAACTAGATGTCTATGTCAAAGCATCATTTCCCAATTTCTTAATGACCATTATTCCATTAGAACACTATAGATGCCTTGTTCATGATTCTGTTCACACATCAAGTTTATACTATATATAGCTTACTTAATGTCAGTAAGTTTGCATGTTTAATTAAATTCATTTTCAGCATACCGTAAAAAAAATGGATTCCTTTGAGTACTCAATTGGCCATTTCGACAATAGCAACTTTAACATGTTCCAACCAGATTTCGCCCAAGAAACCGACTTTGAAAACTTAATTTCCGCCATTCGATGTGAGACCACGGATCCTATTGAAAAAATCTGTCTAGACTACGAATGCAATCACTTAACCCATGCATGTACGGCAATGCAGTTGTTTCCGGAGTTGTATGGCCACAATGAAGCCAATAATGGTACTGGTAATGAAATCGGTGGTTATGAAGTGATGGATCCAAATTTAAATGTGATTTGGAACCAGGAAGAGGATGATGTTAAGGTTTCTGGAGACGACGATTCTTCTGAGACGGTGACTACCTATAATCCAGATACACAAAGGAGGAGTGGAGGTAGCGTGAAAGGTGATCGTACAAGGACTTTGATTTCCGAGAGGAAGAGGAGAAGCGGGATGAAAGAGAAGCTTTACGCCTTGCGTGCGTTGGTACCCGATATCACTAAGGTAAATTTCATTTGTCACAAATACTATGATAAAAGCATTGCTAATTAACAACGATCATGGCAGAAACGTTATTTGTAGCTAGCTAGGGTGATTACTATGAATTAGTAAATTCGTTAAAAGACAAAATATATATATATGATTGTAAAAATACCTTCCAAAACTTAAAATAAACTGATGTGTAATATACCCGTTAAATATTTAGTTTTCCCTTTCAAATACTCTAAATTCTCTAATTGTGTGACCATGACATATATGTTATAGATTTAAGTTATTATAACAGAGTGCTTTTAAAAAAAATCCATGGCTTGAAACAAAGCTAAGTTAAAAATAATGTCGACTTTGATTGATTTAGTATGTAGTTTAGTAAGATAATGTTACATAAAGGATGGATTGTTGTTCTGTTCAGAACTCATATATTATAAATATCTTCATATGTACGTAGATGGATAAAGCTTCGATAGTTGGGGATGCAGCACGATACATTCACGATCTTCAAACACAAGCAAGGAATTTAAGGTCTGAGATTGCAACAATTGAAGCGACTAAGAACCAGAAAATGTCATCTCAGAAATCAATTAAGACCCATCATATTTCAAACTCCCTTCCGATATTGAAGAAGATATTAAAGGTTAGACCAAAAAACTTTTTGTTTAAACATCCACACAATCCTATACATTCAATATTAACTTGTTTCTTTTATTTTTCTTTGAGGGGATTTAGATGGACATAAATATTGTGGAAGAAACAGGATACTATGTGAAATTAGTTTGCAACAAAGGTCGAGGTGTTGCGGTTGCCCTTCATAAAGCACTTGAGTCGATCACAAGCTTTCAAGTTCAGAGCTCGAATTTGGCAACTGTGGGTGATAATTTTGTGTTGACATTCACCTTAAATGTATGTTCAGCTTTATATCATTAAAAAACATCTATTTGGTTAATTAAATCTGATGAGTAATTAGTCTTTATGTGTGTCAATTTGCAGGCGTGCGAATTTGATATAAACCTACCAAATTTGAAGTTATGGCTTTCTGGGGCTTTCCTTAATCAGGGTTTCGAATTTAACCCATTTCCATCACCTTAAACCTGCGTGACTGATGTTGAAATGATTCATATGCATATATGTGTGATCATTTTTATACGTTAGCACCAACAGAAATGCTTGATAAATTATATTAGTACTTGCTTTCAGTGTAAATAAGTGTATCATTTCAATAGCTGTCTCACCTAGAACATGTAACTTTTTGTTACTACTTACTAGTGATGGTTTCATGGATGTTAACTTGTAATGTAGGTATTGTTTGATTACAACTTTATTTTTTAGAAAGGATGAATAGTAAACTGCTTAAAGAGGACAAAAATGTTTCCATTAATTGGTACTCCGTAATTCCGTATAGCATTACTGCAGTCGCAAGTTTTTTAATTTAAAGAAGTTTTCACAAAAACTTCTAGCAAGAAGCTAGAGAAATAGAGATCCAAAGAGTTACATAATCATACCTGCTAATCTGCTATTAAAAAATAATCTAACTATTCCAATCCAATGGAAATTGCAAGAAACAGTAAATATAGTAATAGACTAAGGTAGTATTTAAGAAGAGGTATAACCACTCCCATCTAACCCAAGTATATAGCATACAAACCCTAATCATCTCCCTCACGCCTCCTAATCCCCATCTTCATAAATGATAGGCGTTTTCAATCCTATTTTCGGATCTTGGCTATTCTGTTGTTAAATAACGATGGCAATTGGCACAGGTCACCGATCTAATAATTATTCAGAAAGCAAAAGGAACGATCATCTCGATAATAATCGTCGTCAAGAGCAACGTAACAAAGGTATTCCCAACAAATCCCATCCTAATTTTCGTGAGGAACATAAGTCGTTTTCATCAATCTTTGTTTCTAATATCCCATGGAATGCGTCGGTCCAAGATCTTTGGGATATTTGTAACAAATGGGGTGTGGTGATCGATGTTTACATAGCTGCAAAGAGATCCAAATCGGGTCATCGATTTGGTTTTGTACGTTTTATAAACGTTAATGATATCAATCAGTTAGTTTCCAATCTAAGAACGGCATGGATGGGTGGTTTTCATTTATTTGCCGATGTGGCGAAGTATGGTCGAACTTATAATAGACCTGTGGAACGTTCTGGGGACGGCAAACCCAGTGTAGGTTCGAACTCTCAATCTGTTAGTATCAACGAAAATGTTTTTCAGTCTTTTAACTCGTATGCTAAAGCGGTCCTGGGCAACAAATCAGTGGACATGTCGGGCAAATACGGTACAAGTAATGCTGGAGCAGAATCTGTGGGGGTGTCGGATTGTAACAAGGTATATAAGGAAGCGGGTAATGAAGCGGTGATGTCTATCTCGGTAGACGATTGTATTGATTTGGATGGTATGGAGCGTAGTATTCTTGCTAAAGTTAAAGATTTAAGTGTCATTTCAGAGCTTCTAAAACATATGTCTTCTGAGGGATTCGATGATGTTGGTCTTAGATATGTTGGGGGACGTTGGGTTTGGTTGGAATTCGACTCTATGGATCAAGTGGAAAGCGTCAAGACTTCAAAGGCGTTAAAAGAGATATTTTTGGAGTTCAAAGATGTTTCTCACGATTTTATTCCAGATGAAAGATGTGTTTGGATAGACCTGGTGGGTCTGCCATTGGCATCATGGGCTCCAGAGGTTTATAAGAAGTTGGGTGGTCGGTGGGGAAGCAGCGTGTTTACGGATATGGTAAGTGATGGACCAATGTCTCATGGGAAGGTTTGTGTCCTTACAGAGTCTTTACATCGTGTGATAGAGTCCTTTATAGTTTCATATCGTAATCGGACTTATCGTATTATCGCTACTGAGTTTGCATATTGGGCGCCCAATATTGAATCGATGGAGGTCAATTCCGAGTCTAATCCTCTGGAAAGGAAGGATGCAGAGGGTCCTAGTTTGGATGAAAGTTTGGAAAATGAGGAGCATTTGGATGTCGATAGTTGTGATTCAGATTCCCCTAAGAATGTTAACAATGATTCGGTGTCGCCTTCTAGTCGGGTTTTGCGAGAGGAGGATGTTCGTGGGGTGGAAAGTGATCTTGTGGACTCCTTTGAAGAAGGCGAGATTCGTGATGATTCGGTCTTGTATAATGATGGGTGTATTAAGGATTGCATGGAAAAGAATTTGGAAGATGATGCTGGTGAGATTCTTGGAGTTCATTCTCAGGGTGATTGTGGTAATGTTACCACTGATGATAATGAGGATGTTACGCCAGTTATTGCTCCTGAAAAAGACTCCATCATTGCGCCTCCATCTACACCCCCGGGTAATGATTTAAATATTGCTGTTGAGTCTGGTTCTTCGTGGATTGATTATATTGGTCCTCTAACTAGTGACGAGATAGATTCTGATAAACGATGGAGCTATAGAGACCCCAATGGAAATATACACGGGTTGTTCTCTCTCGCGCAACTACGTTCGTGGAAAGATTATTTTCCTAGCGATCTTCAGATTTGGAGTTATTATGGCAACGTTAAAGAAGCTATTCTTCTTCATAATGCCTTATCGAGACAAACAAAGGATGCCGGTTAGATCGCTTTTTGGTATGATGCCTCGGGTGTTCGGTTTCGTTCATGGGAGTTAATTCAGTTGGCGCCATGGTGGGATCTTTCTTATTCTAATAGCCTTTGGTTGTTTTGCGAGTTCGTTTCGTTAGAGTTTTTCTGTTCCTTTTCGTTCTTTGTTTGTTGGATCGTTTTTGCGTGTATATCGTCTGCTAGTTTCTTTCTAGCCCTTTTTTAATAAAATTCCATTTGCCGTTCAAAAAAAAATACTACTTAAATATTTGTGAGGTTGTTGGTATATATTTAATAACTACCAAAATCTCTAGACTACATAGTAAACTAACAGTTTTCTTGAATTACAAGACTAAAAGATGAATAATAAAGATCAAACTTTCAACGATATATGCATGATATATCTTAGTACATGTATGTGATTTGGTGTAATGATGATTAATTTTTTTAGTTTTAGACATGTCATTAAATATTTTGTGAACTTGGTATTTAGAAGATTTATATGATGTTTTATTACCCAGTTTCATAATTAGTTTACATATCATGGTTTTATGATTTTGTTTTATTTCATAAACCCACGGGTTTACCTACGGGCTATGGGTACCCACGAGCATGGGTATGGGTAAAAAGGTATACCCATTGGTGGGTGACGGTTGAGTGGCGGGTGATAAAAAAAAATCACGGGTTCGGATGACGGGTTTGATAAACCCATACCCATTACCCACGGATACCATCCCTATCACAGCTAAAAACTCACGACTCACCGCTCCTGAAAACTCCGGCCTAATCACTCCAAAGTTCTTCTCTTTGTATCTCACTATAAATATAAATTAAACAATAGTATGTTGTTGGAATTAAAAAAAAATTCACGAGTAACAATGTAAAAAATATATATTTCAAAATGCGCTCTGAAATATGCTTAATGTTTCAAAACCGACTTTAAACTTTAATCTATTTACAACTTTTTTTATAACAAACTTTATTTATCAAGTATAGAACGCATCTATATCGATTTATTCAAAAAAAATGTCACTGAAAAGATCGTCGAATTGCAAACAAAACGAGCCAATATTACAACGCTTCTGATACGCGTACGATTTTATAAAAAAATGTTATAGTTTAATATATATATTTAAAAAACAATTTTCAAAACGCATCCTGAAGTATGCTAAAACATTACAAACTGACTTTGAACTTTAACATATTTACGATTTTTTTTATATAACAAACTTTATTTATCAAATATGGAGCGCACATGTATCGACTCATTCGGAAAAAAAATGTCACTGAAAAGATCGTTGAATTGCGAACAAAACAAGCCTAATATTGCAATCCTTCTAAAATGTGTATCATTTTATAAAAAATGTTAAAGTTTAATATATTTTATAAAATTTTATGAAAAAAGTCTTTAAGGTTATCGCTTCGTTGTAAAGTAAGCACTCGACAACTAACAAATAATAGTCTTGCGCGCTCCGCGTTTACGCGCGGGTTTGAGTAGAAAAAAATTTGACACGTGGACAAATGGGCAATTTTTGCCTCCATTACATATTGTCATCTTTTGATACATTCATTTTCACATTCTTATTCCCATTGTTTTGAAACCCGGTTCAATTCGGCCGGGTCAATCGGTTGAACCGGTTCCGGTTAAAAAAACGAGTCATATTAGACCGGGTTTTATATTTTTAAAACCCGGTTAGACCCGCCGGGTTTTGATTGACTCGGGTCAACCCGGTTCACGAGACCCGGCCGGGTTTCAGTTTTTTCGCGTTTCTTTCTAAATAAAGCATGTTTATTGTATATATTTGCGACGTAATTTTATTTTTACATGTTATTTGTTAATAAATAGTTTTTATGCTTAATATATGAAATATTTCATGATTTATATACATATTTTTTTTCTAATCTTTACAAATATTTTTTATTTTTTTGTTTTGGAAGGCCGGGTTGACCCGGCTGTCCAACCGGTTGAACTGGTAACCCGGTGACCCGGTGACTCGACCGGATCGATTAAAGACCCGGCTTTCAAAACATTGCTTATTCCATGACGAATACAAAAAACACCACCACCATGGACAACGAACTCAACCATGGCTTATTACACCAGCCACCTTCACTCGTGGCTGGAGACACAAAAGCGCGATTTTGGATCGAGTCGAGAAAGCTTTGGTATATAGTTGGTCCATCTATATTTAGTCGTATTGCGAGTTTTAGTATGAATGTTGTCACACAAGCCTTTGCTGGTCACCTTGGTGATGTCGAACTTGCTGCTATAACTATCTCGACTGGCGTCATCGTTGGCTTTAAATTCGGCTTACTTGTAAGTTGGAGTTTTGTCAGCTTTTAGCTTTGAGCAATTGAGCTTACGAGCTTATTTGATTTATCAGTTTTTGGTTTTAGCATGTCCAAAGTGAAGAAAAAACATTCTATACTATACATCTCTCTATAAACCATTATGACCTTATAGATTAGTCGGCTAAAGGGTCGGAAACGATATCATAATATGAGCACCTCATCACTTTATAAGAGCACTAGCTATTCTGGTGTCATCCCTCTGGTGTCAAAGGGAAACTTGATGTCACCTCATCACTTTTTACCACGACACTAAAAACACCTCTTCATATATAACATCACATTTCTGGTGTCGTCGTGAACCCTTGGACCCACTAAAACACAAATACAATAAAAAAGGTGAAATACAAGAGCACTTCGGCTGACAACGACGGCTCAGGACTGGATGGCAGGAGGGGACGGTATGAGGATAGCGCCGTCCCGTCGCGTTTTGTAAGAACAGCTGAGCTTCAACGCAGAACACCGAACTCTCTAAGTAGTTGACCTTTTAATTATATAGCGTAGTAGCTTGTAAAATTTTTAAATATTAGATTCATGCTTGTATACCATATTTTAGACTAGGGGTGCAATCGAGTCAAGCCCTCGAGTTTGGCTTGAAAAAATTAGTAGGCTTGAGCTTGGCTTGATAGCTCGTCAAGCTTTAGCTATATAGGCTTGAGCTTGGCTTGAGTAGGATTTGATTAAAGCTTGAACTTGGCTTGAAAAGCTTGAATGTGTAAAGAATTAATGTATTTAATAGCCAAACGCTCAAACTCATCAATAAACATATGCATAAAGTAAAACAAGCAAAAACCATAAGTGAAAACCAAGGTAGATTTTTTTTTTTGAACGGCGAATTTTATTAAAAGAAAACACTAGCAAGAAGCTAGAACATTACAAGGACACAAGGTGAGGATTTTTTAACCAATCCACCCAACTAAACGTAGCTTTACATCTATAACGACACCAAAAGAAAGACGAGAGCACTAGATCATCAAAAATATTCGCCTTGGAAGAAGGAACAACGCCAAAAATCTTCTTATTCCGAAAAGCCCAAATGAACCACCATAGACCATAACACACCCCTTCTAATAATCTTTTATGCTTAGAAGGCAGCCGTAAATTAGTTATCCAAGAAATCCACTCATCAAAAGAATCAAGCTCCATGTAACTCACATCCCACCAAATACAAACCCTCCGAAAAATAGCTCTAACAACACTACAATTAAAGAACAAATGTTTCGAAGATTCAACACCCGTCTCGCATAGAGGACATAGAATAGAAGGGATATCTATACCTCTACGTGAAATGTTCCACCGAGTCGGTAAACCATTTATACGCACCTTCCAAGCGTGAACATTGACTTTAATAGGCACTTCTTTAATCCATCTTGTTTTGGAAGAAATATCTGGTAATCTATTGTTGTCAATATACCTTCGCGCCGAAGCAACTGAAAATTCCCCCGACCCATTTAAATCCCACGACCACCTATCCTCCGATGGACTTAACATCACTCCCTCCAAACTGTCCAAAAGATGATCCCACTGTTCGAATTCAATGCCACTAGGCGGCATCCTACGCAAAGAGGAAGCTAAAGAAGTCTGCTCAAATTTGAAAGCTACCGAAATGTGTTTGTTTACCTCAAGCGCATAAATGCGTGGAAAAACCTCTTTCAATCGCTGCTCCCCCCTTCACCGATCCTTCCAAAAAGAAGTATTCGACCCATTCCCTATCTTCTTATGCATCATACTTATAAGATCAATTCCATGAGAAGCTAACCTATCCATTTCTTTAATAATATCACCCTAACCCATAACGAGTCACTTTGATTAAAAAATCGCCAAATCCATTTAAACATTAACGCTCTATTAAGCACGAATAAACTAGAAACACCAAGACCTCCTTTCTCCTTTGACGTCAAGACTTTATTCCAACTAACCCAAATCGACCTTTTACTATCAAGATCATTACCATTAAAAAAGTGACACCGGATAGATTCCATACGTTGTAGAACCAACATAGGAACCTTAAAAATAGACATATGATAAATAGGCATAGAACCAAAAACCGCTTTAAGAAGAGTGAGCCTACCTCCAATAGACAAAGTTTTCATCTTAAGGTAGATTCATTACACATTAATAAAACTAACAATAACATTCTCGTACAAAGTCCAACATTAGAATGAAACATAAGCAAAAGTACCAATTAATGTTCAAAGTACAAAGTATTTCAATAAAAACGTACATTAACCAAAGTACTAATTAGTTTTTGATTAATTTTGGCTAATGTTCTCAAAAGTAAAAACTATGTATGAAGATTACAAAACACTAGAATATGAATCGTTAGATTAATTAGGGTTAAAGTTCATTTTAGAATACATTATTCATTTATTTATGAAATAGGTCTTTATAATTAAGTTAATACTCAAATTACCCCTTAATTACTTATATGAATTTATTATATATTAAAGCTCGAAAAAGCTTGATAAGAGTTCGAGTCGAGCTATCAAAAGCTTGACCTTGGCTTGCTATAGGTTTCGAGCTAATTTTTGGGCTTGAGCTTGGTAAAAGCTTGGCTTGATCGAGTCAAGCTTGAGCTCGAGCTCAAGTTGCTTGATAAAAGCTTGACTTGATTGCAGCCCAATTTAGACTTATTACTTGACCTCATATAATATTACCACTTTCTGCTATTGAGCCTATAATAATATTCCAAAACATGTACGTGGTCACACATTATTTATTCTCGTGACACAACTTGCTCTTCATCAAAAGAAATTATATATGGTTGACATAATTGTAGTCATATTATAGGTAATTCCTGTTAAAGTTGTCACGTTAATTTTTTGAAAATGAAGAGTTTTTTTTGATTTGATTCTGTGTGGTAACGAGTTCAAACTTTATAAATTAGTCGGATAAAAAAGTTATTTAATTTACCATCTTTATAAACTAGTCGGATAAAAAAAGTTATTTAATTTACCATAACTATAAAATAGCTAGCTATACATGGTACATAAGAATAGAACAAATAAACAGTTGAATTAACGATGTTTTTTTTTCTCTATTCAAGTTATTTAAAGAATGTTTTAACTCAAATATACACAGTCTAATCGAAATATCTGATGATCCCTATTGACAATTCCGCTGATCACCTTTAAGTACATATTTATCGAAGTTTGAATCATAAATAACGTGTTAAATGATACTTCATAAAGCGTTGAAAAATAAACATTCAATAGTGATCATCAGATATTTCGGAAAAAGTTTAGTAACGTAGTCGTAGGTATAATCATAATGTACAAAACAACTCATAAATGTCTAACGCTCTTAAATGCTACTTTTTAAAACGTTGAAAAATAAACATTTCAAAACAATAGATAAAACTACATATTCACAACGCTCAAAACTCACGGCTCACCACTTCTAAATTTTTACGACTTTTCAAAGTTCTATCTTGTGATCGATTCTAGTACATACGTAGACAGTTTCATACGTGGACAAAAGAGGCAATTTTTGCCTCCATTACATATTGTCATCTTTTGCTAAATTCATTTTCACATTCTTATTCCATGACGAATACAAAAAACACCACCACCATGGACAACGAACTTAACCATGGCTTATTACACGAGCAACCTTCACTCGTGGCTCGAGACACTAAAGCGCGATTTTGGGTCGAGTCGAGAAAGCTTTGGTATATAGTTGGTCCATCTATATTTAGTCGTATTGCGACTTTTAGTATGAATGTTGTCACACAAGCCTTTGCTGGTCACCTTGGTGATGTCGAACTTGCTGCTATAACTATCTCGACTGGCGTCATCGTTGGCTTTAATTTCGGCTTACTTGTAAGTTGGAGCTTTTTCAAGCTTTTAGTTTTGAGCTTACGAGCTTATTTGATTTATAAGTTTTTGGTTTTAGCATGTCCAAACTGAAGATTGTATATAATAAAAACCAAATAATCACGGCTACGTGAATTAGTCAGCTAAAAAGTCGAAACCATGCTTTTATAGAATTATATTTTGCATATAAAAAACTTGCATCTGAAGACATATAGCAAAATTCAAAAGGTCAATTATTTAATAAGTTTATAACTGGGCTTGACTATTATATACTTGTGTGGATTTTATCTTTCCATAAATAGAAATATGTTGGTATAGTAGTTCTGAAACTAGAATAAATATAGTATGATGTTGTTTTGGTACTAATCTAATACTTGTGCATATATGTTTTTTAGCTTGGAATGGCGAGTGCGTTAGAGACGTTATGCGGGCAAGCGTTCGGGGCTAAAAGGTACAACATGATCGGGATATATATGCAACGATCATGGATCGTTTTATTAGTATGTTGTATAGTGACATTGCCACTATACATATACGCGACTCCAATCCTTAAGTTATTAGGCCAGTCGGACGAAGTTGCTGAATTATCTGGCATAGCCGCGATTTGGCTAATACCACAGCATTTCTCATTCGCCTTCCTATTCCCAGTACAAAGGTTTTTGCAAAGCCAAAGCAAAACGCCGATTTTGGCATGGGTGTCAATGGTGATGCTCGGGGTACATATCTTGGTGACTTGGCTCTTTACGAGTGTATTTCAGTTTGGGATCGTTGGGACGGTTGTTGCTTTGGATATTTCGTGGTGGTTGAATTTTTTTGGGCTGTTTGCGTATACTGTTTTTGGAGGATGTCCTTTGACATGGAACGGTTTCTCAATGCAAGCGTTTTCAGGGCTTTGGGAGTTTGTTAAGCTTTCGGCTGCTTCTGGCATCATGCTTTGGTAACTTGACTTATAAATCGTCAACCTTATATTCTAATGGGTAACGTAAGATGTTTTTATGCAGTTTGGAGAATTGGTATTATCGAATACTAATACTAATGACCGCATTTCTAAAGAATGCTACTATTGCCATTGATGCAGTGTCGATTTGGTATCAATTCTCATCTTACTAAAATTACAATATACGATCAAATTACATGAGTATTGATAATGACTCTATTTGTAGCATGAACATTAATGGCTGGGAAATGATGATCCCCCTCGCCTTTTTTGCTGGAGTCGGGTATTTTATCTAGCATATATTCCTGAAATTCTTTGTGAAACATCAATCTCAGCATAAGCTTATCGGCAACCTTTATCTTCGATGTAACACATTGTATATATGGTTACCACAAACGTCGCTTCTACAAGTTAGATATAAGCTTACACCTTTTTTAAACTTATGAAATACTGTGATTTTGACTAATACTGAACATAACTAGTTTCAATAATTGTGTTGTCACTATCTCAATCACATATGTTTTAATCAATTTAGAGGCGACAAAATGGGCGGGTCATGCTGCTGGTTTGTGTTACGGGTCATTTTCTAACTAATAGACTAATTGCGTATTAAAAGTATCTTAGTCGTGTGTTACAGAGTAAGAGTATCTAATGAGCTTGGTGCTGGTAACGGGAAAGGGGCTAAATTCGCAACCATTGTGGCAATATTGCATTCAACTGTCATCGGCCTTGTATTTTGTGTGTTGATAGTGGTATTTCATAATAAATTTGCACTCATTTTCACGTCGAGCAAGGTCGTCCTTGATGCAGTTAAAGACATGGCTTGGCTCTTAGGTTTTACCATCCTTCTTAACAGCATTCAACCCGTTATCTCTGGTAAACTCACAACGTGTATTTTATATGAGATTCTTAAACTGACGTGTGATCATCATTTATAGTACCGTGTTTCTCATGCATCATTGCTATTTATTATAGGGGTTGCGGTTGGGTCAGGATGGCAGTCATGGGTCGCTTACATTAATTTGGGCTCGTACTACCTGGTTGGTGTACCTGTAGGAGTCGTTTTCGGGTTGGTTTTACATCTTGGAGTGGAGGTATCAATCATAGATTATCTTTTCTATAGAACAATATATATTATGCTATATGTTTATGTTTTTTGGACCTTTTGGTTTTATATCGATGAATAGGGAATATGGGGAGGAATGATTTTTGGTGGAACTGCGTTACAAACGATCATATTAGGAATAATGACCATTCGTTGTGACTGGGAGAATGAGGTAAAGCTCGGTTTTCTTATGAATCGTTATTTACTACGAGTATTATAGTAGTTCCTACTAAACTGCTATTTGTATTTTGATGCAGGCTCAAAAAGCAGTTGCCAAATATTCAACTCTAAGATAACTACAAGGTTTTGCAATATAGGAGGCTTTCGGGTTTATATCATAATAATCAAAGCTTACATTTTTACGACAACTGATGTATATTTCTGTAGTATTATTATTTTTTAAACATTTCGGGATAAGATTTTACTAAGATGAAAGAATGTTATATCTACAAGATCAATGACAATCTGAGACTTGAGATATGAGAGAGGGGTGCCATCTACTGTCATGTTAACCCCGTCTGGCCCGTATTGACCCGTCCGAACAAAAGTTAATGTTTTGACTCGTTAGTCAAGTCGACCATATTGCCACATATAGTATCATACTAGAATGGCCGCATATTTAGTTGAAGATCAATAGGATCAAAGTATTTTTATTACTTAGCATAAACCGTCTCTACGCCCTCCCTTTCTATCAACTAATTATATCAAATAATTTTACTCTAGAGATCACAATGAAATAAGGTGACCACCCAAGTAACATGATGAAATTACTCTATATTAGCATACGAGAAAATCGACGTATATGATCATTACATCTTATTCATGTTAGAAATCTTTGTCTCTATCGGTGCAAAATGTTTCACATTGATTACTTACAGAGTACCTGCATATCAAAAGCTACACACAAACAGACTTTGTAATAAAATAATCCATAAATCGATGACCAAGAGTGATTTCTACTAATGATGTACTCCATCTTTTACTGGCCGGTTAACTAGACGATAAATGCACAAACGACATCCAAAACTCACATGATGAAATATCATGTACCAGTAACTCATTAAGTCTTGCAGGTGTTATAAAATGATCTAGCTTAACATAAAGGTTATAACATACAAAATAAGATCATTATGAACATCAGAAGCAAAAGGGCGTAAGTTTGAATACGTCAAAACACTTGGACAAATTTCAGGTCTTAGTAATAGTGATTGATTTTCTCTGGCCTGTGGATAATTCCTCTGCAGAGACTAGAAGGATCCCATTAATATCCAGATTGAAGCAAACCTCGATATCCGATTGCCCATCGGTACCTGGTGTAAGGCCTTTAAAGCTGAACCTGCCAAGTAATACGTTGTCCATAACTTTGACCCCCTCACCTTGATACACTGAGATGTCTACTGATGTTGCATAGAAAGAAGGTGTGGCAAATTGGGCTTTCATGCTTGTGGGCATGCATGTATTCTTGGGGATAATAACTTCCATGTGACCTTTTTCACCATCAATCTCAATTTCAATTCCTAACGAGCGAGGAATGACATCCAGTAGCACCACATTCGGCTTCATATCATGATCATCGTCATTGCCACTTAACCTTGCAGCCAAGATGGCCGCACCTGAAGCAACAGCCTCGTCACCATTTAAACTCCTGCAAAGTGTCTTTCCATCAAAAAACTCCTCCACCATTCATTGTATTTTTGGAATCCTACTCGAACCCCCAACAACAACCACCTCATCCACATCCTTCTTCTTCATTTCACCATCAAACAAACAACTTTCCAATAGTTGAATGCATTTGTCAAAGTAAGTTGCATTTAGCTCCTCGAATTTGGCTCGACTAATTTTGGTAGAAAAGTCAATGCCCTCATGCAAGCAATCGATTTCGATTGGA
>BQNB010026331.1:5425-24289 GCA_026074375.1 Tanacetum coccineum | reverse complement strand
ATATCTCGTATTAGTATTAAATAATTCCATAATTTACATTTAATAAATTTACAACATATATATAAATTCATATATATATATCAAAATAAAACTTCTCAATCCGGTCTTGTCGGTAAAACGTCGATGCTTAACGTAGGATTCTCCGGTTCTTCGTTGACGTTACGTAAATTACAATTGTAAGCCCTAATTTCTTCCCGTTTAGGCGTGAGTTCATATTTCAACATAAAAATGAAAATTATAATTAATACTCGAGAATAAAATAACGACCTAAAATTAACGGATTGTCACAAGATGCCTTAAGCCAAAAGAAATGAATCAAACCACTCCGAGTCAGATCATTAGTCATGACCATTCATCCAAAATTACCATCACAAATTCTCCAAGCCCAGAATGAAGCACTCAAAGAAGAAAACATCAAGGCTAAGAACTTACGAGGAATGGACAAAGCATTTAATGTGCATCCTGATAGAACTCGTTGTATTAAAAATCAAAGTTGGTTACCACTCTTTGGTAATCTGAGAGACTTGATCATGCATGAGTCCCATAAATCAAAATATTCCATCCATCCAGGTTCTGACAAGATGTATCATGATCTTAAGAAACTCTATTGGTGGCCTAACATGAAGGCAATCATCGCTGATTATGTTGGCAAATGTTTAACATGTTCGAGAGTTAAGGCGGAATGTTAGAAGCCATCCGGTTTACTGGTAAAACCAGAGATTCCTATGTGGAAGTGGGAGAGAATAAAAATGGATTTATTTACAAAACTTCCCAAAACCTCAAACAAACATGACACAATTTGGGTCATTGTCGATCGCCTTACCAAATCCGCACACTTCATTCCTACCCAAGAGACAGATAGTATGGAAACCCTTACAAGGTTGTACATCAAATAAATAGTCTTTCGGCATGGCGTGCCAATATCTATCATCTCAGATCATGACAGTCATTTCACGTCCAGATTCTAGCAATCATTGCTGTAACACCCCTAAATTGGGTCGCAGCGGAATAAGGGTCCGGGGCGTGTTACTTCAAGATCAATAGCACAAGATATATATGAACGACACAAAAAGTCGTTTAAAATGATACATTCCAAATCGAAAGCCAAAAAGTCAACAGGAAAGTCAACAGTCCCAAAGTCAATGGTCACCCAACGAAAAGACAAGGGCTAATTTTGCAATTTTCTCAAAGTAACAAGTGGGGGGGCAGTTCTGCCAACCCCCCTAACTTGTACACCAAAGGGACGATGGATGCAAAGGATTATACAACTCTTGGGGACTTGTTTTGCCAAGTCCCCAAAAGTACACCCTGTCACCCCCAACCTGTACAAACAACTTTTCCCGCCTCTTTTTCCCCCCCAAAACCAAGTCACGGGTTAACTATCCCTCTTTTACCCTGCAACCAAATTCCCCCATGGATAATCATTTTCCCCCTCCTCCACCACCTTTCCCAGCTACAAATGTGCCATGTTGGCAATCTCACAACCCCCTAAGCTCCTTTCGACGACCAGGATGACTTGAACAAGTATCAAGAATGATCAATGGCCAAGATGGAGGCTGTGAACCACTCTCACAACAAACACACCCCTTTTATGTGTGTTCAAAGAAACACAAGTGAAGAAAAGAGAAGAAAGGAAGCCCTAGCCGTTTTTCTATAAATAGCTTTGTAAAGCCATTATGGCAAGTAGTTAGTTTTTTTTATTAGTTTGTCTTAGTGTAATTTTAAAGTAATTCTCAGTGTTTTTTTTAAGTTAAAAGCTTTTTATGTACTTGTACTTTGGTTTTAATGAAATTTAGCTAAATTTGCTTTATTTGTGTTCTTAAGTATAAAGGATTTTAAAACCTTTTAAACTTTCATTTAAGCTACCATATAATTTGTCTTATAAAACATTTTCACCAAATTTTCAAGGGAAACTTACAAGAAAAGGAGCTAAGGAACTGTTGGAAAAAGCTTGGATGAATAAGCTATAATGGAAGGCTTATTGGGTTTTTCAGCTTAGTTTTGGCTTATTTATAAGCCAAGGGTAGGGTTTAGAGCTTATTTAGGTCCCAAAGGATCCTTTTTGTGGAAAGGATCAAAGGTACTTAATTTGCAAACTTTGCTTATTTACTGTAGCAATAAGCTAATTTAGCTTATTTCCTAGCTTAATGTGTTTATTAGTTATAAATTATGTGTAAAAATGTTTAGAATGTTTTTCATTTCACATATATGCTAGTTTAGTTAAAACTGTCAAAGTTAGTGCAATAAGCTAGGTGAGAAAGTGGCTTATTTCCATTAATAAGCTGCAAGTTTTAGTTTTAAATTAGCTTTATTAGGTTAGATTAAGTCAAAGTAGATAAAAGGTTTTAGGTGTTTTAACTTTGAAATAGATTATAAGCTCATTTTAGTTTTGACAGTTTACATAAAGGGGTGTTTGGGATAACTATGGAAATGGGTCAAAATGGCTTTTGGCATGGGTTGATGTCATCAAGTTATTTCAAGCTTAAATTTTAAGCTTGTTTTAAGCTATTCTCATCAGTTTTAAAGGTTTAAAAATGTTTTCCAAAGTCTTTCTAAGCTAAGTTTGAAACTGTGTTTTTTTAAAAAGGAGCACAAGTGCTTATCTATTAAGCACTTGGATTTTGAATTTAATTGTCAAAAAAAAGAGTGTGTTTGAGTGTGTTAAAGGAGCTGTAACAAGCTCCTTTGTCTTTTGACTTTGGTAGTCAAAATTCACCAAGCCTTCTGTTGACAGTTTTAAAAACCCCACAAGCCTTTTTCACCCACAAAATTCAGCAAGAAAAAAGGATTTTTAAAAGCTAAAAATCTGTGCACAAGTCAATAAGCTAGGACACTTCATCTGTTTTTAGTTTTCTTTTCAATTTGAGCTTATTTGACAGCTTATTTTAAGCTGTCAAATAAGCCCCTTAAGTTTAGCTTAAATCTCCCCTGGTGCAAAAGGGGAGATTGAAAGCCCTTTTTCTTTGTCTTTTAGTGAATTTAAGCCCACTTTTTTGGCTTATTTAAAGAGCTTATAAGCTCTTTTATAAGCTTGTTGTTTTTCAGCCTTGAGTGAGCTCATTTGTTGGCTTATTTTTAAGCCCAAACCTAGCCCCTTGACTGTCTCAGCATGACTTAGGTGAAAGGGTTGCTTATTTTCCTTTTCTGGCTTATTTAGCTTTTCTAATAAGCTCATTGTGGCCTCTCATAGCTTTTTAGGTTGGCCTTGGTAATTATTAAGCTTATTTGCCTTTAACTTAGCTTATTTGTCCAATGACTTAGTGAAATTTTAGTTTAAGCTTTATTGTGTTTTGCACATTAAGCTGTTTTTCAACAGCATATTTGTTTTTAGCTTTCCCTTTTTTAGACGTTCCTAGGGTTTAGATTAAGACTTATTTAGTTTTTTGAGTTTTTTCCTAGATTTACGTCCCCAAGCCCAAAAAGACTTATGCCCAATTTTATGCTTAAAAGTCTTTTAAGACTTTCTGTCGTAGGTTTAAGCTTATTTTTAAGATATTAAGGGGCTTTTCGTAAAAAGTTGTAGAAGCAAAGTTGTTTAAGCCCCACGAGTTTAACAACTTTGCTTCTTTGTGTTTTCGAAAAAAAAATAAAGGAAAGACACTTGGGCCCGGGTGAGAAAGTACTCGAACCGGGAATCCATGCGATACGATCCCTTTATAACTCCACACGTACCACTGCGCCCTTGGGTCTTTTTCGTTAAAGACTCAAGGGCATTGATACTTAAGGGTGTTTTTGCCCTATAAGCTAATAAGCTGTTGAAGCTTATTACGGGCTTATTACTTAAGCTGACTTTGGTTTCTTATTTTTCCTAGGATTTTACAAGTGTCTAGTATTTTGTATAAATTTTTCAGAATTTTTCGTAATCATTTAATATTTTTTATAATTTAATTTCGTTAAAAGTTTAATTAATTCATAAAAAATACAAAAATTATCAAAAAAATATTTTGCTTTTTTAGAAAATTTTCTTTTGTCATCTAGTTTGTAGGAAAAATATAAAAGTTTTCGTAGGTTCTCATTTTTTAAACTTTTTCAACTTGTAAAGAAGGGTTCGGTACTGGGATTTTGTTTTGACTCGTTTTTGGGTCCAAACGGAACTCGTTTTATTGGTCTCGTCTTTTCTATTCTTCGTTATGTGTCCGTAGAGTAGATTAGAGTGAAAAAAAAAAAAACAAAAAAAAAACAAAAAAAAAAAAAAAAAAAAAAAAAAAAAAAAAAAAACTCTTGTTGGTTATTTTTTAAGATTTTTGGGTTTTTCCCCCTTGTGTGCGGGATTCGTGCTTCGTTTTTTAGCTTCAATTCATATTTTTAGATTTTTTTTTAAACGTTTTTTTGTCTTTCAATATTGTTTAATTTAACTTCCTGCACTCTCAAATCATTCTCTCTCCTTCAAACTCAAATCTTCGATTGTATCGATTTTCCAGTACAGCCTCGTTGGGGATAAACGACCCGGGAAAACTCTATACTACTTCTCGGTTTCATTGATTCTGCTTTTAGACTATTCTTACTATATATTTTATATTTTATTATATTATATGTATTTTAAGGTGTAGTTTGGACGGATCAAATAGTAACTTTTATAAAAATAGTTTTATAAAAGTATTAATTGTCGTAAACTTGCGAAATTCATAACTCGTTCGTTATTAATTGAAAAATTACGATTCTTATCATTTTGGAATCCTAAAAATATGTATTATTTGTTAAAAATATCAACCCTTGCTGTTTATAATTTTTATAAAAATGTTTTTATAAAAATTTACTTACGACTTCGTTTATTAACGTATAACTCGTTTTTAACGTAACTTTTTCGTTATTAATCTGTTTAACAAGTTTCTTACCTTTTCGGAATCGTCGTAAAATGTATTATCTTATAAAAATATAAAATGGATATGTCTATTCCACGAATTTGGATCCAGATTGTTTGAACAATCTTTCATAAGTCCAAAATCAACTTGTTTCCTTTTTGCACTTTATATCTTTTGACCTTTAGTCTAATATTTCATATATGTTTATTGGTACATATAATAAATGTCCATTTGTCCATCCAAGTTCTCATGTGTCAACTTTTATAATGTCATCTATTACTTATAAACCACAACTTTAATATTTTTCATTATTAATAGTTTTAATACTGGGTATTTTATATACTAACCATTAACATAAAGCCTTCCATTTGTTATACTTTATTTTTATGATTATTTAAATCCATATAAGTTCATAATTACCTTTAACATGTCATTTGTATTTCTTTCACTTGAAACATATTAAGAGTATTTAGAAACCCTAATTTACCCATAATCATGTTTACATTAAAACAATATGATGCAATATTTTATTATTACTTTTAACATGATAGGTGTAGTACAAACATATTTATATAAGTGTGTTAAAATGATAATTTCAAGTATTAAACTTCATTTAATGAATAAAAAAACTAAATGGTGTGATTTAAGCTAGAATACAATCATCATGTGCATAAAAATGTAAATTATTAAAAACATAAAGTGTTCAAAAGGACCTTATGAGGTTTAATGTGATGATGTACAAGTAATAAACCGAGTTAGCCACAAAAACCAAGCTTGCACTAATAAACCCTAGCTTTCCTTAATAGAAACCCTAACTTTCTTTTACTTGAGAAATACTTGGAAATGGTGATTCAATGCTTGCAAATGCCTTAGTATATCTTAGAATAGGTGTATATAGAAGTGTATGGATTGTAGAAAATTTTGTATGGGTTTGGTTGGGGTAATACTTTGAGCCGTGGCCTATTGTAGAGAAAAAGAGGGTTTTTGGTTTGATTTTTCTAAGTGTAAAGTGTGTATAAGACTTTCACTTGTTACTTGCATGTATATAAGATATAATTCTAGTCAAAGAGTCCAAGCATGGTTCAAAGGATGGTCATGGTATGGCCCTTGGTCAAGGTAAGCTAGGTATGGTGTGCCATAAATGAGTATGGTGTGTAATTTGACCAAGTTGCAAGTTAAATGTCATTTTTCATGTATATATTTGTATATGATGCAAGATTTTCGGCAAAAGTAAGATATACATGATATATTTATGTAATTTTTATGTATTGGGTATAAAAGTGGGTATTTGTTGAAGCGTAGAAAAGTTTTTGTGGTTTCGGGAGTGCCTAAACGCAATTTATCGCGAAACGTATACACTTTACGTATCCGATAAAAATAAAATGAACAAAGTTAATAATTATCCTCAAAATAATTATATAACCTTTGCTTGATGTAAACATTTAATTGTTTGATGCCCGTTCACATTGAACGCTAATTTTTGGCGTACGCGATTTAACTTAACGTTTACAATTTTAAGCAAACACGTACAATTCAAAAAGGTACATTGTGAATTTATTGATGTCGTCAATGACTTGAAAACACAGGGTGTTATAGACTTCCCTGTTAATGAGCCTTGTTCAAGAGGCTCACATGCAGCACTTGGCGACGTGTGTGGTCTTGGCGAAGAGGTGTGGATATTTCTTTTTGAATTGGTCTTCACGCTCCCACGTGTACTCAGGACCTCTCTTGGAGTTCCATCGAACTTTGACCAATGGGATCGGAATTTCTCTTCAAAGTTTTACTTCTTGGCCCACTATTTTCTACCGGTTCCTTAAAAAATGGAGAGTTTGTCGTCCAAATTAAGTCCATCCAAGGACACGGCTTAATGGTTCGTCGGATGGCTCTTTTTTCAATTTAGATACATGAATGTATTATGGACTTGCTAATTATTTTCGGAAGTTCAAGGTTTGGTAAGCAATTCTCACCTTTCTATCACCTTAAAGGTCAACATACTAGGTTTCATACTTCCCCGTTTGCCAAAACTTACGACCCCTTTCCAAGGAGAGACCTTAAGCATGACTTTGTCTCCAACATGGAATTCCATTGGCTTACGTTTCAAGTCAGTGTAACTCTTTTGCCGATCACGAGCAGGCTGATCCTTTGCTTGATCGAATGATTTTCTCAGATGGTCTTTTGGATCAGTTCCTGGACCGAGTATTTTGAGCTTTCATTCAGTCACAAACAAGTGATCGACAACTTACGACATAATTGTGCTTTCAAATGGTGCGGCCTGATGCTAGGTGATAGCTATTGTTGTATGAAAACTCGGACTAATGGCAAATGGTTTTTAACCAACCCTTTCCAATGTCGATAGCACAAGAGCAAACATATCTCGAGAGGTTTGATGGGTCCTCTCGCTTTGGCCCGTCGGTATTGCGGATGGTACACAAACTAGATCCCAATTTTGTACCAAAGTGTTCTGAAGTGACCTCCAGAAATTAGATGCGATATCTGGGTCACGATGCGAAATGATCGAGATGGTTATCCCATGGCCTCGTGACATTCCTTTAAGTACAATCTTGCAACGTTTATCCAAGGTCGGTTCTCCCTCATTGATGGTAAAGATCGCAGTCTTAGTGAGTCGGTAACGATCAACCAAAATTGATCATAGACTTGAGACGTCTTAGGAAGCTTCATGACAAAATCCATGGTGATGTTGTCCCACTTCCATTCAGGAATCTTAGGCTGTACCAACAATCCTGACGGCCTTTGATGTTCGGCCTTAACCTTAGCACAGGTCAAGCACTTGTTAACATAAGTAGCTATGTCGGCTTTCATGTTGGGCCACCAATATAACTTCTTCATGTCTTGGTACATTTTGTCGGAACCAGGATGAATAGAGTATTTTGATTAGGGATTCGTGCATGATCACAGTGCAAATCGCATTAAACAAGGTGGTAACAGCTTTGTCATTTTGAGGCACAGGGTTCCATCCGCACGTGGTTCCAACTTTTGTTCTCTAATAGCTTCTGGAAATTTAGCATTTTTAACCAACATTCCCCCAACGTCTTCACTCTTAATGTTCTTGGGTTTTTGCGCTTCGGTCTGAGCATTTAGGATCTGTTTGGGAATGTCCAAACTAATAGTCATAACCATGCTCGAACTCTTAGCGGGGTTCTCGTTTCTTTCCTGCATTAAAGCATCTGCAAATGACATTTGCTTTCCCTGGGTGATAACGAATATCGCAATCGTAATCACGTAGCAATTCTACCATCGGCGTATGCATCATGATCAACTCCTTTTGATCTAAAATGTGTTACAAACTCTTTGTGAATCGGGTGAACACCGTACATTAAGTTCCATATATATAATGTCTCCATGATCTTGAGAGCGAAACACCCCTACACTGCACCGAGTCTAAATCATGAGTCGTTGTAGTTTTTCTCATGAATTTTTAGAACATGGGCGTGATGCGTAATAAATACCTTCTCCCTTTGCATCAACATAGCGCCAAACTTACTATGAAGCGTCGCAGTATGCGAATGGAAGTCTTCGGCTTCCTTCAAGGTAATGCAAGGATTGGTGCATTGCACAGCTTTTGCTTTTCAACAGCTGAAAAGCTGCTTCTTGTTTATCGCCCCATTCAAACTTAACCTTCTTTTGAGTTAAGCTTGGTCATTGGTTTGGCGATCTTTGAAAAACCTTCATGTATCTTCGGTAATATCCTAGCAAAAGACCTAAGAATGAGAATCTCTGTGGATGACTAGGAGAGGGCCAATCTTAAGGATTAAATCTTGGCCTGGATCCACATGAAATTCCTTCACTATCGATCACTATGACCGAGAATTGTACTTTGGGAATCCAAAATTCGCACTTGGAAAATTTTGCATACAACTCCTCTTTCTTTAACAATTCCAATATTATCTTCAGATGCTCTTCATGCTCTTGCTTGTTCTTGGAATAGATCAAAATATCATCAATAAAGACAATTACGAATTTGTCCAGATATGGTTTGCAGACTCGGTTCATGAGGTCCATAAACACGGCAGGTGCGTTGGTTAAACCAAACGGCATCACTTGGAATTCGTAATGTCCATATCGAGTTCTGAAGGCAGTCTTCGGAATGTCTTCTTCTCGAACCCTCAATTGGTGATATCCTGACCTTAGGTCGATTTTCGAGTAGACACTCGACCCTTGGAGTTGATCAAATAGATCATCAATTCTTGGGAGCGGATAACGGTTCTTCACCGTTAGTTTATTTAGTTCCCGGTAGTCAATGCACATCCGGAATGATCCGTCTTTCTTTTTGACAAACAAGACCGGAGCTCCCCAAGGTGAGGAACTGGGTCTTATGAAGCCTTTATCGGATAATTCTTTCAGTTGCTCAGATAACTCTTTCATCTCGGAAGGCGCTAATCGATAAGGCGCTCGAGCTACAGGTGCAGCACCAGGTACCAAATCAATTTGGAACTCCACTTGTCGAGTCGGAGGAAGACCCGGCAAGTCTTCAGGAAATACTTCAGGAAAGTCCTGAACTATTGGCACGTCCTCAAGTCGCTTCTTTTCCGACTTGTCTTCAACCTCTTTTGCAGTGATATGTGCCAAAAAGATAGGAAATCCTTTTTCCATGTACTTCAGCGTTTTAGTGCATGAAATGATGTTTAATCGTGCCCCATTTCCCTGGGTACTTCCATCTTTGTTCGTGTATGATTAAGGTTTTATTTCTTCAGGGAATGCGACATTCTTCTCGGACACATGATTGACTGCTTGCTGCTCGCCAACCAATCCATACGGATTTATAAAAATCACAAACTACCAAGTTCTATAGGCATTAAGTTTATGTTGAATTGGTGGTTTTTAGGAAGTTTAATGTGCAACCCTTAAGTATAGTGTTTAGCCCTATTATCTCCGTCAGCCAGTTCGACATCCTAATAGTGGGTCTTAGCAGATGTTTGATGTCAATTTGGGAGCTAAATTTAGTAGAACAAAACTTCGCGATCGGCACCCTAGTTCCATATAAGATATAAGCATAGCGGTTGTTTAGAAGATCGTACCAGCAACGGACGTTATCTGGTTTGCCCCCGCATTCCAACCAATTACACCTTCTTTGGAGCCTCGTTCATTTCCAGCTTGATTACCACGGTCATTGTTTCTCAGTCTTGGGCAGTTACTTTTAAAATGGCCTTGAGCTCCACACTCAAAGCAACCATTGCCCTGCTGATTATTGTTGTTGTTGTTACGGTTGTTGTTGTTGTTGTTGTTGTTGTTGTTGTTGTTACGGTTGTTGTTGTTGTTGTTGTTGTTACGGTTGTTGTTGTTGTTGTTACGGTTGTTGTTGTTGTTGTTGTTGTTGGCATTGGCAGGTCGGCTCCTACAATCCTGGGTCAGATGACCAACCCTTTTGCAGTTATTGCACCTAGGTGGACAAGGACCTTCATGATTGTAGTTACACTTGGAACATAGAGGTTTAGACCGCGTTATGATTTCCTGCCACTAATGCCTGCAGTGAGGCTTTGGCTTTGTGTTCTGCCTTTTATTCTGTTGTGTTTTGATTGTTATTGGAAAGATCATCTTTTCTTTCTTTTCACTTTCTGCCTGACTGCTCATAGCATAAGCATGGGTCTTATCTCCATCAATAGTTGTAAACTCAATAACTTCCTGCTATGTCTTTGTTTCTGATGCCTTTACATTGCAAGTTCATATCGGGCAATCCACGATATACTTTTCAATCTTGTTTACCTCTTCTGGGAAATTCTGGATACTACATCAAAGCTGTTGCTGAATCGACGGACTATAGGCCACCAGTCGGTTGCTTTTGACTTTTAAGTTCAACATCGAAGTTCTTAATCTTTCTTGATCTCACCCTTGGGCAGTATTACAGTCATCATTTTTCTCAGTGTTGACATGGCATGGGCTTGGCTGCTTCGTAGTAGTGGTTTTAACTTAGGGCATTCCACCATGTAAGTGCATCATCTTGCAGTGTGCAAGAGGTGTAGCGAATTTGAATTGGTGTTGTGGGCATTGCTAATGCTGAACAACAATTCCTTTTCTCAAACCATAGAGTGGAGTCGACGTCTCCCTCAGTGCCTTGTTGTCCAAAGGTTTGCATTTCAAGAATAGGAGTTAATGAGCATCTGCGAGAGTTATAGGCTGGCCCTTGGTCCTGAACCATTGCTATTGTAGCCATTCCTAACCCTGCTTGCTTCTGCTTCAGCCATTGCAGCAGCAACTCATTGGTTAATTAAGGCCTGAAGTTGTGCCTCAGTAACAGTTGTGGTTGTTTATTTGGACGTTTGGTGGGGCTCGGGTTTTGATCTCGTGGCTCTTTTGGTGCCTTTTCTGCAATCATTAAGAAAATACAGTTATCCGTTGATTTAAAAATAGTAACCAGACATGGACGTAACCATGATAATTAAAGTGAGATCACATCACTTAGTGTATGTAAGAATTGAATGTAATAACAATGATATAAATAAATAACATTCATTTCATCACAGGTTCGATTATAAACATGACATAATACACCATTTCATATATAATTGGAAAACCATTACATGATAGGTTAGATACAAATGATCATTCGTTTAGTTTACAAAAATTGAATCATAATAACCGAAAGCCTTACTAGCCGGGATTTAACAGTAATACTTAGTCGGCTATATACAAATGACTAGCCATAACAAAGGTATAATCTAAGAACTGCTGCCAGTACTGTCCCTAGTAGCTGCATGGCTGTGCAGGAAACCTAGTGGGTCCTGCTTGTCATGCAATATTGTAATATTGCTCTGCATTGTCATCACCTATCATGTAGCTGTCACCTGCCCCTGAGTGTGGTGACTAGTCCCTGGAGTGGATTGTCTCCTCTCTGTGTGTCAGTACAGCAGTAAAGCCTCTAAATAATATGCGCTGTAGAGTTGCGATCAGCAGCTCTCAACTATATCATCTCCTCACGCCTCTGCGGTCTATCTCTTAACATTAATCTTGACATCGCTCTCTGCATCCTCGATCCGTTAACTGTAACTCTGTATTCTTTTGACAAATGTGCATGAACTGTTGGTGGTAGGGATATAAAAAACACCTCATGAGCAAGATCGCTCGAATCCATTTGCTCGTCTCCAAGCCTCTCAGACATTCCCAAGCCTCAGTCTATAGAGTTGACGTGTAATGTGCTGAGCACGCTATCTTTAAACAACTCATAGACCCGACGGCCAATAACTGTCTTGTCATGCTTATCATCCAAACCTCGTGTAGATCTTCATTGTATCTCGCCATAACCATAGACCTCAAACTCTCTTGAGTGCACTAACTCTGTATCAGGTACTAACTAGAGTCCCTTGTAATGTCTCAACAATCCCTACTTGAATTGTAATCCCATATCCAACGTACTTCTCAGGGTCACGTCTATCCTTGTATCCTAGTGGGCAATAAAGCCGCATTCTGCCCTAAAAACCTCCAGCTGGTTTGTTTAGAGCAGCTGGCAGAGCTCTCTCGACCTCATATCCGGGGGGACCAGTGCTGAGGACCTAAACACAATCCGAAGGTGGTAGGTTACTCGGTTCTGCCTCTCTCCGGACTGTCAGAGGGTTTAGTGATAGTGGTGGGAATGAAGTAGGAGCTATGTAGGCAATGTTGGGTGGTGCATCTGGTCGGGGTGGGGGAGAGTTATGAAGGGTGGTGGTAATGGTAGGAATGGGAAGTGTTGCAAGCCTCAGCTTCATCCGAATCGTAGCAGGCTCGATGGCCAATGATTCGAATAGGACTAGGTGGTAGGTGCTGTCAATACTGGTGGGGGTGGTTTACTGGGAAAGGAATCTGGGGTGTGGTGTGCAGGGACCATGGAGTAGTGGTATGCTGGTTGGGGAGATTAGCAAGTAATCTGGGCTTACTAAGAAATCAGGAACCATGCTAATGGTACCGATAAGGCTCTAGAATTTGTAATCCTTGCAGTATACGGTATGCAGGGTGATGGTGGTGGTGTAGCTGCAGGAAAATCGGTCTCAAATGGCTCAGTCTCCTCTGTAGTAAGGGTGCGCAGAGTAGCTGGTAAAGCAACAACTACCGGGTAGGCAGGAGCTAGGTGCTCTCTCCGCTCTTCTTCGTCAAGCTCGACATCCAATCTCATCTCCTCATCCTCCTCATCAGCCTCGATATCCATTATCGTCCATCCTATCCTCCTCTATTTCCATCTCATCGTCCATCCGGCATCCTCTATCAGCAGGATAGTCGATAGGATCTCCTCAGATCCTCATCGCAATCCTCCTCCGGCATCTGCCTCAGGATCAGTCTCGGAACATATCCGTTGTGAATGAGTAATAGGTGAGAGCATGCCTCTGTGCATAGGCTGGTCTCCCATCAACGATCTCGTCATCATCATGCTCCGGACCTGGAACATAATCAGGTGAGGGTGGTGCCTGCTCAGGCTCCTCTGGGCCAGGCACATAATCGGGAGAGGGTGGTGCCTGAAGAGCGGCCTCTGCGTACGGGTCCTCTAGCATGTAAGGTGGCTTTCGGGAACTCATGGTCATCGGTCTAGTGAACCTATATCCGATAAGTCCTCAAAATTGTATGGAGAATCTCTGTGTGTGTAACCCTGATTCATCCGAAAATCTGACATGGACTGAATCTGAAAATTCAAAAATAGCCTTATATTAGTATTTAACTATAAGACTCTTATAGTTAAATATATTTTTTAATTCTAACAGGTATATTAAATATGAATGCATCTAGTCCAAAAACTAATTGCCAGAAGTAGTGTATGCACATATGTATGTCCCCGCTATACAACCACCGTTGTATAATTCGTTGGTTTGAAAATGGTTTTAGTCCAGCAAAAAAATTGACCTGGTTCACTTTAACCTTGGCTCTTGATACCAATCTGTAACACCCCAAATTGGGTCGCAGGGAATAAGGGTCGGGGGCGTGTTACTTCAAGTTCAAATAGCACAAGATTATATGATAAAACGACACAAAAAGTCATTTTAAATGAGACATTGGATTTAATTGAATGATTTAATTCAAAAGCATATTGCTTTACATGTTCATTGTCGGGGATATTACAAAAGTTGACAATAATTTCCCTAAATAGATGCACTAATCTTTTAAAGCGTGCAGCCGAAAATATAACCCATGATATCTTGGCATTCCTTGCCCCCCTATTGATCTCATGAAAACATTGCTTAAAAATGTCACAAAATTGTTGGTGAATACATAGGTTATGATAAAATCATAATATGCAGGAAAGCAATGACTTTTTAGTGATAATGCAACACATGCAGTTCTCCACAAAACTAGTTTACATTTACACTAAGCTCTTGACACTGTAAGCTCGACGATTCTTTCTTTTGCTATTTAAACTATATATTGCAATTTCTGCGACGATTGATTCAACCGAAAAACATCCTAAATTCGACATGCTATAACATTCGTTCGGGATAGCAAATCAACCGAACGGGGAGATCGTTTTCCGAATAGATCTATTAAATACATTCGCGCTCACATATTGTAATCCCAACTTACATCTATGCAATTGAATAGTTAATGATAAAGGGGTCAACTTGGGTTATAGTCTTAGGCAACATGTAATCAATAACTTGGTTCAATTTATAAAATAAAGCATGTTTTCACCCCATAATTATAAATCATTGAAATCATAAAAATGTGGGGCTATGAACTCACATTGTGTAAGATAATCCAAAACCGCAGGATAAAGGTCACGTAAAAAGATCGAATGACCTAAATTATCATAGGCCGGATAAGTACCGAGTACTTGGAATTAATTCTTATAGTTGTTACCTGTACTATCGTTCGGGCTATCAGAATTTAAAGTGGTCATGAGCATGACGTTAGAGGAGTTTAAGGCACTTTTTAAATAGTAAATCAACAACTCGTCGGAAACGCCATCGGAACGAGGCCAATTATGGAAACTCCCAAGTACTATAGTACTTTGATAAACCACATAATATTCTTATAGCTCAATCACCCAACTAATGGTTTTGGAAAAATTTGTGCTTAACAGGTTAAAACGTTATAATTACGTTTAGTAACAACTGGCGTAACTTTCGCGTTTTAAGCTCCCGATTCTCGCGTTTTTCTTATGTCCATCTTTTCGTATTAAAATGGGAGTTATCGATATTTGACATTTTTATAAATTTTATCCCCTGATGAACAGTAACTTTTACTGTTCACGACAGACATGAGTTTTGTAAATTTCGTATTTGTTGTCGTAAAACCCGTAAATGTCGTATTTTATTCGTTAAGCTGTTTTTATTGATTTCTTTTCGAGGACGTTCTCGTAATTTGAAAGTTATATATTTTTATGAGGTTTACAAAATTTAACCTTTCTGTCATGATAGTATCTTTTATAAAATAGTTTTATAATGTATTTATTTGTCGTAAACTTGCGTAATTCATAACTCGTTCGTTATTAATTGAAAAATTACGGATTCTTATCATTTTGGAATCCTAAAAATATGTATTATTTGTTAAAAATATCAATCCTGTGTTTATAATTTTTTAAAATATGTTTTTTTATTTAAAAATTTACTTACGACTTCGTTTATTAACGTATAACTCGTTTTTAACGTAACTTTTTCGTTATTAATCCGTTTAACAAGTTTCTTACCTTTTCGGAATCGCCGTAAAATGTATTATCTTATAAAAATATAAAATGGATATGTCTATTCCACGAATTTGGACAGAATGTTTGAACATCTTTCATAAGTCCAAAATCAACCTTGTTTCCTTATTTGCACTTTATATCTTTTACCATTAGTCTAATATTTCATATATGTCATATATGGTACATATAATAAATGTCCATTTGTCCATCCAAGTTCTCATGTGTCCAACTTTTATAAAGTCCATCTATATACTTATAAACCACAACTTTAATATTTACCATTATTTACTAGTTTTACATATGGCTACTTTTATATAATAACCATTAACATACAAGCCTTCCCATCTTGTTATAACTTTATTTTTATGATTATTTAACATCAATATAAGTTCATAATTAACTTTAACATGTCTTATGTATTTCTTTAACTTAAAACATATTATGAATTATTATAAACCCTAATTTACCCATAATCATGTTTACACCAAAACAATATGATACAACATTTTATCATTCTTTTCAACATGATATGTGTAGTAACACAACATATATATAAGTGTGTAAAATGATAATTTCAAGTATAAACTTCATTTTCATGAATAAAACCTAATAGGGTGATTTTATGCTTAAATACAATAATCATGTAAGTGCATAAAAATGTAAATTATAACAAACATTAAAGAAGTCAAAAGGACTTATGAGGTTATGAGGATGATGTACATGGACTAAACCCTTGTTTAAGCACAAAACCAAGCTGTGCCTGCACTAATAAACCCTAGCTTTCCTTTATTGAAACCATAACTTTCTTTTACTTGAGAAATACTTGGAAATGGTGATTCAATGCTTGCAAATGCCTTAGTATATCTTAGAATAGGTGTATATAGAAGTGTATGGATTGTAGAAAATTTTGTATGGGTTTGGTTGGGACCTTGGTTTGAGCCGTGGCCTATTGTAGAGAAAAAGAGGGTTTTTGGTTTGATTTTCCTAAGTGTAAAGTGTGTATAAGACTTTCACTTGTTACTTGCATGTATATAAGATATATTTCTAGTCAAAGAGTCCAAGCATGGTTCAAAGGATGGTCATGGTATGGCCCTTGGTCAAGGTAATCTAGGTATGGTGTTCAATAAATGTGTATGTGGTGTTGTAATTTGACCAAGTTGCAAGTTAAATGTCATTTTTCATGTATATATTTGTATATGATGCAAGATTTTCGGCAAAAGTAAGATATACATGATATATTTATTTAATTTTTATGTATTGGGTATAAAAGTGGGTATTTGTTGAAGCGTAGAAAAGTCATTTTTGAGGGTTAGGGGAGTGCCTAACGCCATTTATCGCGAAAACGTTACACTTTACGTATCGATATAAATAAATGAACAAAGTTAATAATTATCCTCAAATAATTTTATAAACCCTTGCTTGATGTAAACATTTAATTGTTTGATGACGTTCACATGACCGCTAATTTTTTGGCGTACGCGATTTAACTACGTTTACAATATTAGCAAACCGTATACAATTCAAAAAGGTACATTGTGAATTTATTGATGTCGTCAATGACTTGAAAACAAAGGGTGTTATAATTGCAGAATGCTTTGGGTACTCAATTAGACATGAGTACGGCTTATCATCCCGAAACCATTGGACAAAGTGAAAGAACCATACAAACACTCGAAGATATGCTTTGAGCCTGTGTTATAGACTTTGGAAAAGGATGGGAAATACACTTACCATTGGTAGAATTTTCCTACAAAAACAGTTACCATGCCAGTATTAAGGCAACACCATTCGAGGCACTTTATGGTCGAAAGTGTAGATCACTTGTTTGCTAGGCCGAAGTTGGAGATGTTAACATACAGGACAAGAAATAATCCATGAAACCACTGAAAAGATAATGCAAATTCGACAACGCTTGCAAGTTACAAGAGATCGGCAGAGAAGTTATGTCAATATAAGACGAAAGCCTTTAGAATTTCAAGTTGGAGATCATGTTATATTGAAAGTATCACCTCGTAAAGGTGTCATCTGATTCGGAAAACGAGGAAAGCTTAACCTCGGTACATTGGACCTTTTAAAATCCTTGAATGGATTGGCCCAGTAGCATACAAACTAGAGCTTCCTGAAGAGCTCAGTAATGTTCACAGTACTTTCCACATTTCTAATCTAAAGAAATGCTTATCTGACGAATCCCTTGTCATTCCAAAGAAAGATCTTTGACTTGATGACAAACTCAACTTTGTAGAAGAACCAGTGGAGATTATGGATCGAGAAGTCAAGCAACTAAAACAAATTCGTATTCCTATAATCAAAGTAACATGGAACTCTAAAAGAAGACTAGAATTTACATGGGAACGCGAAGATCAAATTCGTGCCAAATATCCACATCTGTTTTCAAACACCACTCTGGCATCCAACTAAATCTTGGGACGAGATTTCTTTTAAGGGAGGAAGACTATAACAACCCGTAATTTTTATCAATGTAAATATCCATCTATTAAATTAGATGCACTGTAATATCCATCTATTATATATATACCACCTTTTTAGAGGAATTTTTTTGTTTTATCTCATTATATAACGTAACTTGCATCTCTAAAGTAAACGAGCTCATGCAACCTCTATCAATGCCATCTATATCTATGTTTATGTCATGTAAACATCCTAATATGTCAAGTCTATATCTTAATATCATTTTACCAAGTACATTATCCATTTTAACGTACTTTTCAAAACGTTATATCAAAACAAGCATTAAACGTTAACGTTTATATCAAAACCCTAATTATATGTAATGTATACATATAAAATGAATGTACAACCCATTAAAGAATGTGTACAAGTATCATAGCACAACATTTGAATATCTTTTCCCTCCTAAATCAAGTTATAACTTTCTAAAGCTTAATGTATAAGTTAATAATGCAAGAATGTCAAATTAGGTCATTTTACCTCCTAAATCACTTTGGTTTCTTACCACCACTTTAACATAAGGTACAAGCACTTAATGCATGACTCCTAAACCCTAAACTTAAACCCTAAGTCATCTAAAACCCTAAAACCCTAACCCAAAATGAAATGAACCCGACACCCCTTTTCTTGCATTTTTACCCATTTTAAGCAACCAAGCACCTCAAGCAAGCACCCTAGCACCTCTATGACATCACCATGACATAACAAGCAGCCTACCAAGTAGCTCCATCACCACCCTTAAGCTCCAAGGCTTCTAGATACCTCCTTGTCACCTCCTTGTAGCCAAAAACCCTCATACACCTTCCACCTTGCAAATCTACTCTTATAGCTCACAACACTCACCCTATAGACTCCATTAGTCATCTATCTACAGCTCTTGACACCTTTCATAGCTAAAACTTAGGCACCAAGGGTGTTTCAACCCTATAAATAGCCGAATCCATGCAAACCATTCAAACACACCTCAAAACTCATCAAGTACAACAATGGAGT